>BPLR01008636.1:0-31134 GCA_021605095.1 Caerostris extrusa | reverse complement strand
GTGGCTTGAGTTGTGTTGGCGGGTTGCCTGCAGGTGAGGTGTTTAGCTGGCGCCTGGAATCCATCGCCGTCTGTCGGTCTCTTATGCTTACGGGTCTCGTTTGGCGTTTGAGTTATCGCCGCAAGTGTTATGTCCACAATGGGCAGCGAGAGCTGATGTCGCTAGCATGTCTCTAGCATATTGTGCCCTTTGGCATCGGTCCTCGATCTCCTGTATAAGGGGGATTTGAAAAAGTGATACGCCGTATTCAAATTTGATGTTGTCCATTATTTTATAAAGTTCGGACATTTCGGCGTGCAATGCTGTTGACGTTTGGTCGTCTTTGGCTTTTTGCAATCATGATTGCCGTTAGATTCATCTTCGTTTTGAAAGGAGGCTTTACGGAGCATCAGTTGGTTAACCAAGACGAATTCGTCAGGTTATTTCCCTAATTGGGGTGGCAGGTGAAGGTGTTTCCTGGTCCATTTCCGCTAAATTAGCAGTCACTGCAGGGCTTTCCAGGGAAAGCATTAAGTTCATTGGAGGCGGGTCCTCCGCGAATCGACGATGTCTGACTCATTTTAGAAATTCAAAATAAAAGAATCAAAATAACAGTTCGGAATAGTAAGCAAAAAGCAATGCTACGCAAGTCACAAGCACAAGAATTCAGTTAGGTTCGGGAGCGGGTCGAAAAGACGTCCGCACTCGTCGGAAAGCTGAGAATGATACTGACTGACTGTGATATCTGACTTTTGTACAGAACATAGTGACTGTTTCTTCATTTACATCACAAACTTTGTTATCTTCTTTTTCTCACTTCTGACCTTCCCATTTTCATTTGTTTTTATTCTTCATTTTTTTCTCTGTTTTTAAGCTATTTTTTTCAGTCATTTTTTATCTTTTTCTATTTTTTATCCCTCTTTAAACATTGCTAATATCTTTGTATAATCGCTTTTCACTCCACACACCACATCAGATGGCAGCACACGCTGGACATTTTCACCGTTCTCTCATCTTGTACAGTTCCTCATCACTTTTGTATATATCATCTCATAAAAAATCACCTGTGTGTGGTTATTATTACCCACCTATTCGTGGATGACTTTTCTTGTATCCCCTTCTGTAACTTTCCTCTTTATTTTAAATAAATCCGTGTTCTCGTCGATTCCCCGAACTCAAGTCACGTAGCACGCCCCCCTCCTACATCTTCTTCAGTTGTTCGTAATTTTTTGTCTCTTTTTTCACTTACACCTTTTAATCACTTATTAGAAAATGGGGCTTAAAGCTCTCTAGCTCAGGTGCCCCTTCCCCACCCACCCTCGAATGACTTGACTTCAGTGATCGAACGAGAACCGGTATATTCAACATGGTATGGCCGTTGGCTCTGCGATACTATTATCTCGTAAAGTAGCTAACAAACATAACGCTTTGTAATCTAATCTTTTGAGATAAATCTCTTTAAAATTTAGTTTTTATTCAGAATGGGTTTTAAAATTCTTCACATCTTCTACAGCGTCTGATAAATCCGATTCTGTCTCCATCACTGTTCTGAATTTTAACAGGAATATCGTACATTTGCAAAGTTGAAAGAAAGAGAACCACTCTCTTTTTTGTTAAACGACAGTATGAAATACAGAGACTAGTTTTGAAAATTTTCTGGAAGATTATTCCATCACAAAATCAGTTGTAGAGTAGATTGACAAAGACAATTTTTTACTTGTGTTCCTGTCCATCATTTTCAATTCATGTTTCATGTGTTTTTCAATATATGTTATCATCGATCCAAAAGCACTCGAACTTTTCTATGGTTTCAGGTATATTGCAGTTTTCTCGGTAACTTTCGGTAACTCGGTACTCATTTCAACGACTATTTCGGCCGCGATGGTACAAGAAACATCGGTGGAAGTTGGTTCTAAAGCTCACACCCTGTCAGAAGAAAACAGAGGAAAATCTATTTTTGTTCAACAAAGAATCATGGAGTTTTTCATAAAGGAATCACGTTAACAGTACGGAGAATCACCCCTATCAGAAGAAGTTTTTTTTTGGTATAATTGGAATCAAATTAACTTACACGTTTATATTTTATGGTTTAGTTCGTTGAAACACCAGTTGGAAAGTAATAGAAGGCAATGGAAATTTCTTCTCTTTCAAAAATTCATTAATTTTTTACTGAAAAAGAATTTTAAATTATCATTCGTTTCTATCAAAAGACGTTTTTTTTTTACAATATTTAATAAAATATGTATTTGCAAGTTGCCAAGCTATTAATTTTTACAGTTTATGAACTGTGAAAATCTGCCATTGCTGAAAATAAATAAATGCCTGTTCAGAGAAAATCCATCTTTGTTATCCAAGGATTAAATAGAATCACGAGAAAAAAAAATGAATTAGCAATAAGGGGGATTATATTTATCAAGATTTTTTTTTTTTACTATAGTTAGTATGACATTCATTTACACAATGTTTCATAAAATTGAAAGTTATCAAACAAAATTCATTCTTTGTCAACGCAGGGAAAATTTGAATTCGATGAAACCACAAATGAATCTTTTGTGAAAATCAATCTGTATTTCACAAAGATTTATTAATTTCACGAAAAGAAGAAATTGTGAGAAAAATCTTGCTTTAGAAATTTTTTTTTTTTATGACATGATAGATATATATTCTGGTTCCATCCCAATCAAAAGCCATGAAATATTGCTCAGAATTATTTTACGTGCCATATATTTAGTGAAAAAGGGAGCAAATTCTTAGTGACGAGACAAATTCTTTGTAAAAATTCTGATTCAAATCGAAAGATTGTTAGTACTTAAATATTTTATTATTGAAATTTTTATCAGAAATTCAGGATAGTGCAATTTTATATCTGCAATCTTGCAATAGTTCAATGAAATGCAAATGCTTGTATTGTTATTAAGATAGAAAATTGTATCTATACTATTATATATATCACAAATATTATAAACACATAATAACTGAGGACATTTATATTAAAGCTGCAAAATTTTAATGCCATCAGAATTAGCCCCAAAATTGGAACAGGTATAGCTTCAATTCCACTTACAAATAAATTGGAGTAAAAACTCTATTGCACTGTTGGAAATCTACTTGCACCACTTGCCATACTTAAGGAACTGTTATAAGAAGAATTCAGATCTTCCAATCATTAGAAACTTTCAAACATATAAAACTAAATAACCATTTTCCAGTTCAATTGTTTAATGGAAAGTAAAACAATTTAACTGAATTCAATAATAATACATTAAATAATCTAAAATTTATGCTTTTAATTGCAAACGATCTTTCATATGAAGTATTATAAATGTAAAAAAAAATAATTCTACAAAATTTGAAGAAATCATATCTTCATAGCTTTTACTTGTTTAGAAATTGTATATAAAGAATACAATTTCTTCAGCAAAAAATTCCTCACATTTCATTAGTGAAAGAATATTTTTGTAAAAAAACTTTAAATTTATTCATTAAAATAATAATTTTCAGAAATAGCAACTAAATTGCATTTTCTCTTGGACCTATGATTATGACGTAAGTCCTGCTCACAAAAAAAAAAAAAAGTTAATTATTTGTCAAATTAAATTAATTTATTGAGGACAAAAATAAATGAACTAAATCAAGATCAACTGAATTTTATTCAAAAGGAAATATATTAATATCCAAAATGAAATAAAATAGAAAACTGCGGAAAAATATTTTCTTTAAAAAACCCACATTTATTTTAAAATAATAATTTTATGAATAGCAACTAAATGAATAGCAACTGAAGATCGTTTTGCTTTAGTTTCAGTTTTTATGAATTTATTTTTCTTGTAAAAATAGACATTTTGAAATGATACCAATGACATTTTTGCTTTTAAAAACACTCATTTATTGATTAAAAAAAATAATTCAGGAATCACATTGAACTCTAAAGAATAAAAATTTTCAACTGTAAAATCATCACATTTACATCTTGAAGAAGAATATTTTCTTGTAAAACCAGATGGCTGGATTTATTGATTAAAATAATAATTTATGAATAGCAACTAAATGAATGGTGGCAAAGAAGTTTAGAAATTGTTATAAAGAATACAATTTCTTCAACAATAAAAATTCATCACATTTCATTAGTGAGAAGAATATTTGGAAACCCTTTTTATTGATTAAAATTATGGAATTTGGAATAGCAACTAAATGAATAGCAACTGAAATCGTTTTAGAAGTGTCATCTAAAGGCTTTTTCAACAATTAAAAGATTCATGGTAATTAGTGAGTAGATGTTTTCTTGTAAAAACGCCCCATTTATTGAATAAAATACCGGTATTTAGCAGTATGAATAGCAACTAAATCGAAAACCGACGGAGGTCCAGCATCAAATGAAAAAAAGTCTCGTCAGATCTCTTAAATTAATCGGTACGACAGTTTCAAGGCATGATCCTGAATTTTATTCAAAGACGCTTGAAATAAATTCTATAAATGCATCGTAGGCCTGCCAGAAATGTTCCACTTACCGCAACTCACTGTCGCCTGCGATTAACCTGGAGTACAGAGCATGCATTGTGGACCCCGCAACAGTAATCTTGTGTGATGTTTTCCGACGAGTTCAGGTTTATGTTTGCAGTCTGATTCTCGCCGGACTTTTTGATGGAGAGCTCCATGTTTACCACCAAGAGAACACCATTGAACGATATTCTTACGGTGGTGAGGATGGCTCGTTTGGGGAGGAATTATGTCTTGGTTTCCAGAACTGACCAGCATGTTCAGAGTGTAACGATTTTCAAAACATCTATCAAAATGTCATTCTGGAAAAAAATTGTAACATAATTTTTTTCAATTTTGCGCCATGGGTGCTGAATTTCTGTTTATGGATGACAGCGCCCGTCCTCACCTTGCAAACATTGTAGACGAATGCCTTCAATTGGAGGATATCCCCCCGTATGGATTGGCCAGCATACTCACCGGACTTTGAATCTAATAGAGCATGTGTGGGATATGCTTTTTCGACGATGAGAATTGCCCATCAAAAATTTCCCACCTGTCAACCGGAACTTTTTAGGGCATTGCTTGATGAGTGTTGTAATATTCCCCAAGATCAGATTGATAATTTGATACTCAGCATGCCTAGGCGTTGTAAGGCCTGTATTGCATCGTCCGGAAGACATACTCCATATTAACCATCATACTAACCATGTTATACTGTTTTTTGTAAGTAGGTTTTTTTTTTGGAAATTTGCTCCAGGGAGTAAAAATCGCATTTTTATTAATTATGTCAAACATATAGCATCTTTTTTGCTCTTTACCTTTGTTTAATAAATAGACTTTACAAATAAGTCAAATTTGTTTTGCTTCTTTCTCTTTCCTTGCCTGAACTTCATTATCCTTAATTTATGGACATGAGTGTATATTGAATTAATATGTGCACGTGATATTATTCTTTTTGAAATGTATCGTGTCAACGAATTGAAGAGATTTATGTTTGTTTCACCGAATTCGACTCAGACGATAAAGTATTATTATTTTCAAACTCGGGATCAAAACATAATTTTTTTTTTTTTTTTTAATTTTGCCAAACGATTGAAATAATTTTAGAAAAAAAAAAAAAATCTCTTAAAATTTTTTCTGCAAATGATTTATACTTTTTAATTTCTTTTTATTATTTATTTACTAAATTTCATTTTATTTTTATTGGTCAATTGTTTGGTAAATTTTTCCGAAAGAATTTAGATTTCATTGCATGGGCAACATATGAATTAATTGTATTCTAAAAATTTATTTTATAATAGGATTGTTTATTTTTAATATTCAATGGAATAAATGCGTTTTAAAGGAATCATTTTTATCGATAATTTAAAAATGTGATCTTTATTTGCTTCGAAATAATATCTTGCTTACTATTTTAAATACATAAAAAAATGAATACGTACAAAAAAAAAACTATTTCGACTTTGGAATCTCAATAAAATTTAAAAATGTATATATTTTCGTCAAAAATTGAAGAAATTTATTTGGAGAATTTAATTTCTCGTTTAGGAATTGTATTTCACATAAAAAAATAGTGTACGAAGATGGAAGCAATGTTATCTACTATTTCAATGCAAAAGTAAAGAGAAGGCATTTCTCAGAATACATAGATAATTATTATCTAAAAGAAACAAATGAGAACAACAAAAAAAAAATGAAATTGGGATTTTAATGAAGGTATGAATATTCTTGAACATTACTTTATGCAGTTAATAAAAATATCTAAATCTATTGAAATTAAAATGATTAAATTGTTAAAAAAATTTCCATGTGTTATATAATTTGAATTATGCTAGTTGATAATTATTGTAGCAATTACAAAGGTTTTAAATCATTATAATTTTAAATAAAATGAATAATTATATAGAATAAATAGAATAAAATTTTTTGAAAAAAAACGTCAAATCAATGTCTGTCTATTGCGCAATGAAATAATAAACTACGATTTTTCTGTTGTCCTGTATAGGAAGTATTATTGCAGGTTCTATTTAGAAAAGAAAGTTGATAAAATAATCATTATTATATATATGTTATGGCTGATTTTATAAAATCGATCGAACATTGTGAGATAAATCTTGCCTTTCTGGTATGGACACTAAAAAGCTACTAATGATAAATACTGTTAGAATTCCAAGAGAACAGAGAAGACATATTAAAAAAAAATATTGCACTTTTCGTTATTTCCAAGGAACAGTAGACAAGTTAAGACTATAGCGAGACAATTTTTGTTAAAAGTTAATTTGAAAAAATTTCATTCAAGTTAGTAACTGAAACATTCTGAAAAATGCTCGGATGTGGTTTATGCGGTAACATACTTTAACGAATTACGAATAAACTTTAACGAATATTTATACAATTTACGTATTAATATGTTTATCAAAGGCAGTAGAAATTATTTTAGTATAATAACAGGCATTTATTTTCAATATATTAAAAAAATTATTAATTAATTAAGAAAAATTTCTTCTAGATTGGTTTGTCGCTCTAAGGTCATCTTGTGCACATTTGAGGCTAAATAAACCGGACCTACAGTTTAACGTGGATTCCGAACACCAACAAACATCCATGTCACCGCCAGAATTCGAACCTGAAACCTTCAGTACCAACGACCAGAGCGCTAGCCAGTTGGCCAACAGGTCTATATTAATTTTATAAAAATTGGTGTGTGTAAGAAAATTTGGATTTCACAATCCTTAACTTTAAATATTTAAATTTTTAAGAAAGAAATACAATAAAATGTGTTCTTACTTACTAATTTAAAATTTTCTAATTAAAATTTTAACTTTATTCGGTTTCCTATTAATTTCTCCTCTTATTCTGCAAGTGTGGACCGATTTTTAAATGTTTAAGAAACTAAGGGATTTAATTACTACTAATTCAATGAAATTTATTCTTTCGTATTCAATTATTTTTTATATATTTGAAGGATTTATATGATTATTTTTATTGCTTAAGTAAAACATAAAAAATTTCTTTAATATCTTATTTTTTTTTTTTTTGTAAGTCAATTTAAAAGAATAAACGAATTTGCTTGTACAGAATGGAGAAATTGAATAATTTACAAAGCTAATATAAGGTATAAATTCTATAATCAGTATTTCTATTTAGCACAATATTAAAGGCTCAAAAGGGAAAAGACAGACATCATTCGGATATCTCAGATGCATCCCTGCAACTAACTGAAGTTGTGCTCTTCAAGACGCCATTGGAAGGAATCACATCGTGCTTGCATCTTAAACCTATCTCACTAGATTCAGGCATCATTTTTTTTTAGAATTTATGGTTTGGCTCATAAATTTGAATGTATCAGTTGTTCCGAAAATACATTCTCAACTGCTACAACAACAGCAATGTATTTAGCGCCAAATTTTCAATTCTGGTTGTTCTTTTTTAATTTATTGCATTTGCAAGAAGACATAAAATGAATATTTTTCAAACAGCAGGTAACAGATTTTAATCAGAGGTTAAAATATGATGAGAAGTTTTTAAATCATATTTCCCTAACCCAATAAGAAATATAGAATATTTAATAAGCATAAACAAATCTAACTAGGAAATATAACTTAAGAAAGAGAAACCAGTGTGAATCATGTACTTCTTGCGACAAGTTTTAAAAAAGGAAAACACATTTCTATATGCATTTTTTTTCACAGAACTGAACTGCCAAATTCATGATAATTCAAACTTAGAACACGAACTTAAAAGATCTCATCTTGTGGAAAGTGTTGCACAAGCAGCAGACAGGTCGAGTTGTATACCACCTACCGGAAAGATATTATATTATTAAATTTCGGACACTTGGTATTCAAATCAGAAAGAAAAAAAAAAACTATTTACAAAATTCTAAAAATGAAATGAATAATTAGATTAAAAGTTTAACAAAAATATAAATGAAAAATGGGAAAATAAGAGAATAAAAAACACTACCAAGAAAACTCAAATATTTTTTTCTGATTCTCTCTTTGCTCTCTCTGACATTTAAAATCTGTTCCGTTGAAGGAAATCAATGAACCTACTTAACCCCTGACCATTCTTTATTGCTGCAATGAAAATGCATTCCTTAACTTGTTTTCTGCAATTGCATCAACTCATTCTTCAAGCTGCTGAAGTACGGTTAGGTTAGAGAAATAGGTTTCAAGAAATATGGATTTCCGAAAGTTTTCCTATGTAGATCATCCATTAATTCTTCATGCATATTATATTAGCTATTTCTATTCCGTGGTAAACATAAACTTTTTGCTGTTTATCTTTCCGAACAAGACTCTAACCGTTCAGAAGTGGTCTCCCGACGAACGCAGTATTATGAGCGCATATGGCACAGTTCCAAAGCCTCCGCCACCTCGGTGGTTGTTCGGGGTGCCTCGACGGTACTGCAAGTAGGCTACGGACGACCCGGATCCATGCACTTGGTGGCTGAAGGTGAGTGCCGTGTTCTAAGATAAACAGTTAAAATAAGGGGGTTTTTTCAGTTGCAAAACAAATAGAAAATATGTTAGATATCGTAATTTTAAAGCATGGAATTGGAGATATGGTTAGCTTGGTCTTGAAGAAGACATTGACAACATTACTGTTACTACGAAATAATGAAAATGAATAATTAGATCAAAATTTTACCGAATATATAAATGAAAAATGGAAAAATGAGAGTGTAAAACAATAGAACTCAATAGACAATAGAACTCAGATATTTTGTCTGATTCTCTCTGACATTCAAAATTTTATTTCATTAAAAGATGCCAATGAACTACTTCAACTGCGATCATTCTTCATTGTTGAAATGCATATGCATTTCTTGACATGCTTGCTGCCTTTAAGGAAAATTATGCTTCAAGCTGCTGAACTACGTATATGATACTGACACCTCTATATCCGCCAAAGGTTTCAACAAACCTTGATTCCTGAAATTTTTCCCATGTACTATTAGATCACTCATCAAATCTCCATGCATCTTGTATTAGGTCTTTTACATGTAGTGTTTAAAATTTTTTATAAATTTTATTAAATTTTTATTGTTTATTTTTCCGAACAAGACGCTCTTACTGTTCAGAAGTGGTCTCCCGACGAACGCAGTATTATGAGTGCAGATGGCACAGTTCCAAAGCCTCCGCCACCTCGGTGGTTGTTCGGGGTGCCTCGACGGTACTGCAAGTAGGCTACGGACGACCCGGATCCATGCACTTGGTGGCTGAAGGTGACGGCCTTGTTCTACGATAAACAATTAAAATAAGGGGGTTTTTCGCGTTGCAAAACAAATATAAAATATTTAAGATATTGTAGTCCTCGCATGTGAAAATGAAAATGCAGTTAGCTTCAGGAAGACATTGTTACAACAAAATCAAAGTAACATAAATAATAACGTGAAGAGAGAGACTGGATGTCATTGATCAAAACTTTAATTTAATGCTTGAACATAAAGAGAAAGCGAATTAAGATACTGCTGTTTTTAATACACATGAAGATAAGCTGCAAAGCAAAAAAGAAAAGAAAAGAAGCACTGTGAATTTTATGGATTTTCTTACGAATAGAAAAATTCCAGAAAATAGAACAAAATGGAAAAGAATTATATAAAAAAAAGGGATATAGGGTGGGATAAATGTTGAAGAAAACATAAAAATTGCTCACATAAAAAAAATAACATTTTTTACAAAAAGCAATCACAAAAGTTGTAAATAGTTTTTCTAAATCAAAGAAATGAAAGAAAAAAAAAAAAAGTATTATATCAACATCTGATTTTTCCAGAATAAATTCTTTGAAATGAAGACATCATATTGTATTTGAATGGCAATAGAGTTTTTGCATAACAGAAATCACACGCATGTAATGTAATGTTAATAATAGATGTATATGTAATGTTTTAAATACATTGTAGTTTTAGATAATGTTAATGTAATTAAATGCATATACATGTTTACTTTCATTATTAAAATTCTAATAATTACTTATTTTTAATTTTGAAAATATTCTCTGCCATATTTAGGCTTATGAAAATACTATACATATATTTTCAATTTAACAGCCTGTTTTTATTGACGTTTCAATTCTTTTATATTATTTTTGCTATTTAAAATGCCATTTAAAATTAACAACCTGTACCTGTAATTTGTACTTTTTAAGATGCTGCAGGATTTTAGCTTCAGATGTATGTAATACATATTTAGCAAGGTCATATGTTTGTTTTAATTATTAAAAGCATTGTAACTGGCTCCTTTTTATATGTTTTCACCTCGAAACTTATATTTAATGTAAAAAATATATTAAAATATTGTTGCAAATATAATATATAAAGGTTGACTTATTTATCTAGGTGAAATATATAAATGTAGTATTTATTTTTAAAATGTAATTTTTTTAAATTAAAGTAAAATTGCTTTTCTGTTTTCATGAAACAAGATTATTCTATACAGAAGTTTAGTGGTTTCATTGGTGGTAAGCTTTTACATGATAGTTATTCAAAATCTAAACTACCTTAAAATATTTTATTGAATTTCAGTTACAAAATTATATGCGTTACCAATTTTTTTAGCTATCATATGTGTTACCAATTTATTAAACTAATTGAAATATTATATTAAAAAAACTAAAATAATTAATCTCAAGATTTATTTCCCTTTCTCTGCGCTCTTTTAAATTATATCTTAATTCCTTAAAATTAATTAAGATATTTTAAAACACTTTCAGGGTTGTTATACATTAAAAGAGACGTTCATTTAAAAATATTGCTCTATGAAATCTGAATTGTTTAAAAGTATGAAACTAGCACAAAATTATATGTAAGTAATAAGTAATTAAGTCAAAATTTTAAAAGTTGCTCAGAAATAAATTTGTAAAATACAAATATCTTTTTTAATGAATAATGAGATTTGCTATTTTTTTATATTGGCATGTATTTAGTAAACAATTTAGTTGTTAGTAAACAAGTACTTTTTTCTGACATATGATTTTTGGCGGTACGTCTGTATCACATTAGCTTATTATTTGGCTCATCTACCATCTAAGTCATGAAAATGAATACATAAACAATGATTGCATCATTTAATATACCATTCTGAAATTAATACACATTTGCGTTCTCGAAAGCCTGTTAAAGGAATATGATTTAAAACAAAACAATAAAAATATGAAAAAAATTTTTTTTTAGTTTTCATTATCTTTACTGTAAAAAGAGGGGGAATTCTCACACTCAAGTAAATTAACAAAACTTATTTTATGCAGCTGAAAATTTAATTTGCATTAATAATCCAAATATTTTTGAATTTGGAATATTATTTAAGGTGAAAAGTTCTTTTCAGCAAATAAATCTCAATATTTATGAATCAATATACAATAAAAAAAAATCATAATTATTCGATTATGACTTTGTAGTTCGTTAGATACTCAAACATCATTATAGGTAAAATTTATATGTATATGAATGGAAATGTATTGAGCATTAACAGATCATCAAGAGAATTTTAGAATTAATAAGCATTAAATATAGTTATGTAAAGAAAGTAAATTGCATTATAGAATATTTTTAATTCGAAAAAAATAGACTGGAAAACTTACTTTCGTGATTCGTGGAAGTTTGTATATGTGACTTCATTACTCGATTTCGGTGATATCAAATACATCCTAAATTATAATTTAAATGTTTTTTTTTAAATAAAAATAAGTAGATTTCTTTTGGTACAAAAACCTAGACTAATCTAAACAATATTTTTAATTAATTAAATTATATCTACAACGTTTAATTTCTTTTTTTTTTCCACATTTCATTGAAATTAGTTTAATTCTTCATCGTTTTGCAACCATGTTGTTTTTACGTATGTTATCAAAAACGCTTTTCTAATATCGCATGCGCGGTAGAACAATATTTTCGATATGCATGCGCAATAATGCAATATTTCGTGAGCATGCGCGCTAGTAATGGTATGCAAAAACTCTCCAATATTTATTATAATTCAACTCAATAATTAGGTAAAGTAAAAAATGGCATGGCTAAGGATATGAAAAGAGAGCTAGAAACATTTTGAATAGAATAAGATTCAAATACAATTTGTATAAAGTATACATTTTAGAATTAAACCTAGTATAAATATTAAATAATAAATAATTGTCATTCTTCACATGCTTAGCAAAATTGTAATTCATTTTTTTCTTTTCTAATGCAGCTGGCAAACACTTAGACAACTTGGTCTTGGATGCCTTAAGGCAAGCGCTGCACAGACGTTACTCACTTGCATTACCCAGGAGGTGCGTGTAACTTGGAGATAAGCCACGGACGCAGAGCAACAATGCCCCCGCAACGCTCCTATTAGGACCGGGACCTACGGTTTAAAGTGGATTCCGAACCACTACACACATCCATGGCACCGCCGGGTCTCGAACCCGAAACCTGTGGTACCGAGCGCCAGAGCGCTAGCCACTCGGCCATCTGAGTCTTGTCTGAGTGTGTTCCTCTTTTAGATTCTATTTTTTGTCATTCTTTTCCAAGACTTAAAAAAAATATTTGTTCATTGATAACGATCATTTAATTAGATTCCCTTTTTTTGTCAAAGCTTAAGGGAAAATATGATTCAATTTCAAATTGAATCCGATTTTCAAAACACTTTTTCAGAAAAATTCTTCATAATATTATGTAAAAATTAATTTTTATTTCCGAAACATATATAATATTATATTTTAGAAAATTTTAAATTTATTTTTATTGGATTTACATCAGCAAGAAGATTTTTAAAAGGTTTCTAGTTATCATAATCAGCTGTCCAGGGGTGGTTAGCACTCAGGTGCCCGATATCACTGGTCTCGGGTTCGAGTCCCGGCGCTGCTACGGATGTTTGCAGTGGTTCGGAATCCGCTTTAAACCGTGCGCCTCATTCTAATACTATCGTAGAGCGTTGTGGAGGTAGTGCTACACGTGTCTGTAGCATATCTTCCAACTGCAAATGGCATCTTGCTTATGGCATAAAGATAACTAACTGTCTGTGTATTGCCAGCTGCATTAGAACAACTGCATCATAATGTATTTGTCAATTGTTTTTGATTATATATTATTAATGGTCGTATTGGGATATTTTTTTCTTTTTAAATTTATGGCACTATACTTGTATGTTTGCAAATAATACTACAACTCAGAGAAATGGAAAAAAGGTAAAGTTTTTTATTTGTGGGTAAGTGATACATAAATCAAAATGGTTATATTTATGCATATTGCAATAATTTTTAGACAAAAGTAAGACTTTAATAAACGTTTCATATTTTTGGTTTAAGTAATAAAGGATTCATTTAAATTAATTACATTTTTTTTTTAATGCAACTGGCAAACACTTAGACAGCTTGGATGGCTTAAGGCAAGCTCTGCACAGACGTTACTCACTTTTACATTACCCAGGGGGCGCGGGTAACTTGAAGATAAGCCACGGACGTGGAGTAACAATGCCCCGCAACGCTCTACGATCCTATTAAACCGGGACCTACGGTTTAAAGGGGATTCCGAACCACTACAAGCATCCATGGCACCGCCGGGACTCGAACCCGAAACCTGTGGTACCGAGCGCCAGAGCGCTAGCCACTCGGACATTCAGGCCTCTAAATTAATTAATTATTTAATTACATAATTGATAACAATTAAAAATATGTATAGGTAAATTAATTATTAAAGTTAATTACTTTTTTTAATTTTAATTATTGAAAATCCTTTTACGTGCATTCTTTTAAAAATATTATTTGTCTTACAGGATATTAAAAAAAAAAATGTGGGAGCTTTTTATTGTTAGTTTTGAGAGAAGTTTAAATTGCACGTTTAGAAACGCAAAATGCTGTTGCTGATATTAAATGAATAGCACAGTTTTCAGAATGAGTAATCATCAAAACAGAAATCCTGCAAATGTTTATGGTTATATAAAATGGTATAGGATAGGATAGGTATAGGAAATGGTTTCTTAAAGATGAATAATGAAATTAAGCTAGGTAAAAGTGCGTAACTAGTGTATATTCGAAAAGGGAACGTTGACAAGTAAAAGTTTTATTCGGCATATGTAGTGTGGTCGCCTGTATTGTTGAAACTCAACAATTTGTACAGGTCAATGTTCAAATGACCTGTAGAAATTGTTGAGTTTCCATGGGTTCCTGTTTAAATAATTTTGAAATTCTTTTCCTTTAGCATGTAAGTAGATGATAAAGTAGTGCCGAATTTTAATTTAGATGAGATTGACTCCGAGTGCGATATTAAAAGTTTTTGTCCGTATTTTGGACGTCCGTTAGCTTTTTCTCGCTAGCGCGCATGCTCATAGGAAACATTATTACAGTTAAGCATGCGCAATTCCCTATGAGCATGCGCGCTGGGGAGAAAAGCTAACGGACGTCCAAAATACGGTATGCAAAAACTCTTTTGTCTCCGAACTTTAATAGAAGAAAGACGGTTGACAGTTTTAAATTTCAGAAATTTTTCCTTTGGCTTTACATTTAGAACAATTGACATCAATGGTTTCACTGCAATTGATGCATTTAGGAATTTGGGTCGAGCACGAGTCTGTAGGATGTCCGGCACGGCAGAATTTGCAGTGTCCGTCAGGCACTACATATTTTTTCATATATCGAATTTTTACAATTCGCGCTTGGGTCAGTGCATGAATAACAATTACATCACTGACGAGGTTTAGCATACAGAGAAATTTTTGGTTGTGTTAGCCATAATCAAACATATTCTGACAAAATTGTACCTAATATAGTAACTAAAATTGGTGGGGTTTGGTTTTTCATTCTACGATCATCTTGTGCACACAAGGGCTAAACAGACCGAGACCTACAAAAAAAAAAAAGTAGTTAAATTTAAAGTGCATTCCGAACCACTCACAAACATCCATGTCACGGCCAGGATTCGAACCTGCAGCCTGTAAAATTGATGTGGAAAGAGTAGGCGTTGCTCGTTTTCCTGCAAATCGCTGAAATTCTGTGACAAAGATATTATTTTCCTCTTCCAATTCCGATGAAAATTCTACAACTGATATGACTATAGAAATGTTATGAAACAGAGGGCCTGTATGGCCAAGTGACTAGCACTCGGTATCACAGATTTCGGGTGTAAATCCCGACTGTGCCATGGGTGTTTGTCGGGGTTCGGAATCCGCTTTAAACAGTAGGTCCCGGTCTAACAGCGCTGCGAGGGCATTGTTACTCCGCATCCGTAGCTTATCTTCAAGCTACACGCACCTCCTGGGTAGTGCTAAGTGAGTAACATCGGTGCAGCGCTTGCTTTAAAGCATCCAAGACAACTGTCTAAGTGTTTGTTAGCTGCATTAGAACAAAAAAATGTTGCGAAGCAGAAATCGGGTGGAGATCTTTTCTGGTAAAGATATGCTTTGACTGGAACTCCCATTATGGCTTTTATGTTTGGCAGTACTCGGGCGGTTATCGAAGTGATTAGTGGATAGAATTAACTTGTCTAGTGATGTAGTCAATATATTTCAAAGTAGTTACTTTTGATGATATGTTTTTCTTGAGAATTCTAAGATGTGATTTCGGTATCGCGCTATTTGGAATCTCAACTAAAATGAGAAAGGAACAAACGTCATGTTCATATCCAATTTGAAAGGATGTCATGGTGAGATATGAATGTAAAGTAAACGGAGATTTTTTCGTGGTTCTAATGCATCTGAAAACACAAAGACAGTTATCTTTGTTCCATAAGCAAAGTGCTGCACTGCTGTTACTCATTTAGCATTACCCGAAGGGGGGAAGCATGTGTAGCGTGAAGATATGCTAAGAGCGCAATTAACACTACCACCCACGACACTCTACTATCCTATGAGACCTGGGTCTACAATTTAAAGTGGATTCCGAACCACTACAAACATCCATGCCACTGCCGGGACTCGAACCCGAAACCTGTGGTACCAGAGCCAGAGTGCTAGCCACTCGGCCATCAGGCTCCACGTCAAAGATGTTAGTGTTTGTATTGCTGCCTTCCATACAAACTCTAAACTCGCCCTGTCAAATTGTTAGACCTTTTAGACTTATATGAATTCACAAATGTAAACTTAGAAAGAAAAATTCAAATTAAATATAAGTACATATGATTTACCCGAATTGAAAATTAAATTGCAGAAGAAATAAAATGTATACAACGAAAACTTGACACATATCAAATGGATAAATGCTACAAAACAAATTCCTTCTCAAATTCACACTCTGACTTTCTACCTCCAGCAATTCAGAGCTCTCATCTCTGTAATTACGCAAATAATTTAAGGAAAACACGTCACTAAATTTTCAGTCTAAAATAAATCACATAATAAAATTAATTTTTTAATTGAGACACGTGAATAAATATAAAAAAATTTTTTATTAACATTAATTTTATCCCTAAAATATTAACAAACAATTTTTTTGTTCTACTGCAGCTGGCAAACACTTATACAGCTTGTTCTTGGATGCCTTAAGGCAAGCGCTGCACAGACGTTACTCACTTTGCATTACCCAGGGGGCGCCTGTAACTTGAAGACAAGCCACGGACGCGGAGTAACAACGTCCCCGCAGAGCTCTACGATCCTATTAAGACCGGGACCTACGGCTTAAAGTGAATTCCGAACCACTACAAACATCCATGGCACCACCGGGACTCGAACCCGAAACCTGTGGTAACGAGCGCCAGCCACTCAGCCGTTCAGGCCCATATTGACAACATATGTGAGCATTATTTAAGAAAATGTAACGGAGGGGCCTGAATGGTGGAGTGGCTAGCGCTCTGGCGCTCTGTACCACAGGTTTCGGGTTCGAGTCCCGACGGTGCCATGGATGTTTGTAGTGGTTCGGAATCCACTTTAAACCGTAGGTCCTGGTCTCCTATGACTGTAAGAGCATCACGGAGCAAAAGTCAGACTTCTACCCACGGGTGCTCTATCACAACAGAAGCTGCTTCCTTCCCCTTCAACCATGTAATTGCTTCTTGCAATGGTACAGCAAGTATAACTGCACAATCTTCGCTGTATGATTGGGGTCGTTGCCTTGCTGAAATATGAAGCTTGACCCAAGCCCCAACTTACTGGCACTTTTTTTTCAAGTTATCATTTAAAATCACCAAATATACATGTTTGTCCATAATACCATCAATAAAAAGCAAGCTCTCCAACTCCTCCAGCCGACATACAACCCCAAACGAGGACAGATCCACCTCCGAACCTGACTGTCTTAATGGTGTTTTCAGGTGCCAGTGCTTTCCCAGCTTCTCCCATATTTTAAATCGTCCATCGCTTCCGTAAAGATTAAACTTACTTTCATCAGAAAATATTACAGTGTTCCAGAAAGAAATAGGCTTTAAACGATGTTCTTTGGCGAAAATCACTCTTTTTGTCTATTCACATACTTGATGAGTGGCTTTCGTATTGGTGTACGGCCATGAAACCCGTATTGGTGAACGGTACGTTGAATTGTTTCAACTGAGATCTTTTTCCCAATTGTAGAGGACATCGATAAAGCTAGTTTAGAGGCACTCACCCTCGGATCCTTCTTTACTGCGTGAATGATCTTCCTCTTCGCTGTTAGTACTCAGTATTTCTTTACGTCCTCTTCCGGAAATATTGGCCACAGATCCAGTTTTTTTATACTTCTGTAGTATTTTTGGACACAACCAGGAGTTACACCAATCAACGAGGCGATTTCTCGAAGAGAATTGCCCTCTTTCGACCATTTTACAACCAATAAACGCTCAGATTCAGTAATTTCTCTACGAGAGCTCATTTTACGATTTTTAATGAGAAAAATACTATTTAAAAGCGTTGAAGGGCAATAGCACGTGTTATAAGCCGCAGCTACTCCTGAAACTCTTTAAAGAAAATTTGAAACTAAAAAAGTGGTGGCATAATTTACAAATATAAGAAGTGTATACTCAATTTTGTGTCATGGTTTTCTATCTTTTCTTCGAATCGCTTAACTTTTTTTCGTTATAAATAAGTTAGCTATAGAATTGTATTATTATAGGATGGTAAAGCAGAGGTTAAAGTATCTAGGATAAAAAAATTTATCTATTTAAATCAATATTTAATTTGTAATTGGAAGAAGTCTAAAAGTTTTAGAGGTGTATACTCAATTTTGTGGCTGACTGTATTTACAAGCTTTGTAGATTTCAGTACAGATTCCACAGCTCTTTTGACAGTCTTGTTATTACTAACATTGTTATAAGCACGTAAATTTAAATAAAAAATTTTTAAATTTTACAATTATTATTGTTAGAATGAATATTACAATTTTCAATTGCCCAATTACCATAAAGAGTCAACTTACCTTGTGCTAATGACAGATTGTACTTCTGTTCCAAGTTTAGTGTTTTATTCTCCGTGTTTTGAGTTCGATCTTTGTGGAAGAATTTTTGAATTTGAAATGAGATCTTGTAGATATTTTATACGAGCATTGTATGTATAAATCTCAATTTCAGTATTTGAAATTTGTTGGCATGCTTGTCTTTGTTGTTGTTCATGATTCAGCATCAGAGATGTCCGGTTTTTAACAAGTTCAGGCTCTCTTCAAAAGCACTGATAAGGACTGATCACCTCTTCGCCAGAAATCTCCATGTCTTCTTCACTCGAGTTGCTCATTGTTTACACATTAATACGCTACCAAAAGTATATTAGCATTGACTACCATCGTTCCCAATTCCTTCTCCTTTGTTCTTATTTGCTGATTTGGCATGTTGCTAAGCAACTTGGCAGTCGCTAGCTTCTATCTTGTTTCTGTACAAAGACGATGAAGAAATGCTTTGCAAGGAAAGAATGGTAGAGACTATTAGGAAGCTTGCCCAAATAGATTTAAAAAAAGACGAATCAAGAAATTAAGATACAATAATGGTTTAACATAAATAATAATAAAATTACTAATAATAATGGTAATAAAGAAAAAGGCGACATTAAAATTGGCTTAGTCAGGCGAAATGGATGCGAAAAAGAGTTTGGCGTTGGCAGTGTAACAAAGTGCAAGGTCAGCACTTTGTACGGTGAAGAAATAAGAGAGCGTTTTCTAAATACAGACTAGCTGGTGGACAATAAACAGGTCAAAATCAGGAAGCAGTATTAATTAAGAGTGCAGTTCGAAGGCGTGTGGCATTTTTAGGATTTTCAATATCGTAATCAGGCAGCCTTTTGATCAAATCGTTATTAATGTTTGGAAGATTGGAATAAAAATTTTGAGCGAAAGGGAACAGACATTAATTATTGTTTTGAAAGAATTTGGAAAATCCATGAAGAATAACAAATAATTTATCCTCCTTATTTTGAGCGTTTTGCAGTACGTGGAATGTATGCCCTCTTTAGAAAATAGTTGCGCAAATTCTTTTTAAGGTATATAGTAATTGAAAAATTTCTGAATTATTAGAATCGTTAGGAGGGTTTTGTAGAGAATTGATTTTAGGAGGAGATGGAAAATTTTGTGACTTGTTCTTATTTTCCAGACATTCAAGACATATTAATAGCAGGAGCTTTTAGAAAATAGTGATTATTTTTCAGTTGCGAGATCCATCCATTGAACTAAAATATTGATCTCAACACATTACTAATACACACATCTATATTCAAATAAAAAAGAATTTTATGATCCAATTAGTAATTTTTCTTAAAGAGATATCCGATACAATACCTTACACTTAAGAATAATGCCATCGTTTTTTATAAATTAATATCTCTACACATTTCACAGTCAACATTTGAAAGGCAACTCCATTTTAAATAGTCTTTTTATTTCTACCATCATCTACTCACTACATAAAAGAAGGTTTTTTAGAATATTTGAGAGACAACAAGCTCAACGGAATGAAATTCTCCCATTTATTTATAAAAGTACAATTTAAAGAAAAAGTGGTGTTTTTAAAATCTGAAAAATATATTCATCAATCACTTTTAGTTCTTGTGAGTGCCTGCATAGTAACTCGCTTGAAAGTTTACATTCATAAGTTTATTCTCGTAATTTCTATGACCAATTAGAGCGTTGTCAGAAGGTAGATCCCCTGCGTAAAAAAAATAATCCGATTTTATCAGGAAATTTCAGTTTTATCTCTATATAGAATCAAACTATCAATGTTTTCATTATCTATTATAATCAAAAAATAGTTAAAATTATTAAATTATTAAATTTTCTTGAAATCTTACTAAAAGAGAGGAGAGAACCCACATATATATATATATATATATAAAATTTGTATTTTGGTTTGTATAAATTTGTATATATTATAAATTTGTGTATATATATTATATATATATATATATATATATATATATATATATATATATATATATGCAAATTTATACAAGCCAAAATACAAATTACAATTTAAACATACAAAATATGTATGTACAGATTTAAATTCAAAATTAATAATAAGTAAGTAAATTTAATAAAAATTGATTTTTATAGAATAAGATAAAAAAAAAAAAAAATGAAATAAAGCAATTTGTTGAATTTTTAAAAGTAGTTTATTGTTATTCTCCTTTCTTAAAATAATAATCATAGGACCGAGGGACTAGACCTCTGGTTCTCGGTACCACAGGTTACCTGTTCGAGTCCCGGTGGTACTATGGATGTTTGTAGTGGTTAGGAATCCACTTTAAGCAGTAGGTCCCAGTCTCATAGAATCGTAGAGCGTTGCGTGGGTAATGTTACTTCGCGTCCGCAGCTTATTTTCAAGCTACACGCCCGTCCTGGGTAGTGCAAAGTAACGTCGGTACAACGCTTGCCTTAAGGCATCGAAGGCAATTGTCTAAGTGTTTGCCAGCTGCATTAGAACAAAAAAATATTATTGTTATTTATACACATACGATATAATGTGAGTTATAGCATTTTTAGCGAAGTTATAGCATTTTATTGTTATCTGCATACATAGCATTTTTAATGAAGTTATAGCATTTTATTGTTATTTGTATACATAGCATTTTTAATGAAATTATAGCATTTTTTGTTATAGTATTTTATTGTTATTTGAAGTTATAGTATTTTATAGTTATTTATACACATCCAAGAACTAACATTAATAAATGAAAAATTTTTATCATTACCACTAACTTTCTAAGGAATTTAAATATATTAATTTAAATTTTTATGACGGTACTCGTTAAATTTTTCAGATTTAAAGGTTGATTTCTGGAACGTCTATCCTGATAACAAGGGTGGATGTTATTTGTTTTAAAATAATATGTATTTTGCATGTATGGGTTATGTATTCTTTTCGTTTACATATGTTCCTTTTCTGTAAGATATAATTTATCTCTATAAGCTACTGGGGTTAGTTATTCAAACATGTTATGAATACAGAATTAAAAATTCAATAAATATTCATATACCTAGCCCATTTAAAAGCAGCATATATATATATATTTATGTCTTGCGAAAAACATTCATAATCAATATGCTTATTTATTTTCGCTTTTCTACCAGTTATTTTTCCTTAATGTATACTATAATTACCTGCACAGTCCAGTCACATTAATGTGACCACCTCCTATTTTCGTCGTCAACGTGAAATAGCCAATCGCAAAAGGCTAGGTGGCAGCACATTGAAGTGGAGTGTATATAAAGGATGTCCTAGGTCATCGGAAAGCATGTCCTTGCTCCTCATTTATTCACACGGTTCATGAATGACATTCCTACCTCTCCTAAAATCTCTCTCAGCCTTTACGCCGATGACACAGCTATCCTCTCTCAAAACCGCAGCACTGCCTATCTCGTTAAACAACTCCAAAACTATATTTATCTCCTCGAATCCTTGCTTATTAAATGGAAAATTAAATTAAACGTTAGCAAAACTGAAGCTGTCTTCTTTTCGCCCAAACTAAACCCACCACAGACTCTTTCCATCTACAGTGAGAATATCATCTGGACAAATAAAGCCAAATATTTAGGCGTAATTCTTGATAAACACTTATAATCAACACTTCCTCTATCTTCGAGAGAAATTTAATAAAGCCATCCGCATCTTTTATCCATTAATCTGCCGCAATTCGCCTACCACTATTCAAATCAAACTTCTTCTTTACAAAATCTACCTCCGCCCGCTACTAACATACGCAAGTCCAGTCTGGGGATCGGCATGCAAATCAAATATTGCTAACATCAGTCGACTTCAAAACAAAATCCTCCGCATGATTATTAACGCTCCTTGGTTCTATCGCAACGCCGACATTCATTACTCTTATCAATATACAAACTCTCCCTCAAATTATTTATAAACTTGCACATAACATTTTCTCCAATATCCCAAACAATAATAATGACTTCCCACCTATGATATCACTAATCCAAAGAACGCGAAACGCCCACGCACCTCTCTACTAATTGATTCTGCTTGAATTGTTTATTTCCCCGCACCTCGATTTGCTTTCACTCTTTTCCCAGTTCGCTCTTGCAGTCTCTTGGACCGCGCTTCAGGTTGTTTATTGTCGTTTATTCTGTTAAGTTGTCAACACTATCTAGCGATTCTTTTCACCCGGCCAACGATTTAATCATTTCTGATTTATTTCTTTTCCAAACTCTACCCAGTGTATGTAACTTCCTTATTGTGCTCTTTCAGTTACTCGTTCATTTTATTTTAATTCTCTCCTATGTATTTTAATTACTTTCATCACTTATTATTAAAATAATAATAAATAATAATTTTAAAAAAAAATTTAAAACCTCACTCTATTGAACTTTTAGTATTTGGGCAAGATTCCTTTTAGTCTTTACCGCTTTCTTTCCCCAGCAAGGCTCGTTCATCTTTCCGATGGTCAATCCAAGATAGAAGCTAACGGCTGTTGCGCAGCCACGGAACTTCACCAAAACTCATATCATCATCGGAAAGTATTTCAATTGTTGCTCTCCGCTAATCGTTGTTGTTTCGTCAGCTGTGTCAAAGGTGGTTATTCTGGCTTTTGACAGGTGGTCACATTAATGTGACTGGACAGTGTATAATTACTGTGTCTGTATTCTGAAATTTGTGTTTCTCATGTGATTTGTTACGGAGTTACTAAAAAAAGAAAACACGGTTTATTGTTCAGGTTTTAAACACTGATTAATATATACACATACAAGAACTAACATTATAAAAAGTTTAAATATTTAGTTTAGCATAAAATATCAATTAAGCAATTTATTAGATTAGTATTATTATATATTATACATTTGTTGTTTACTATATTCTGTATTAGTATTACTTTATTTGTGACGAATGGTGGAAAGAGGAATAAGTGAACTCATATAAAGAAATTTTTATTTGTTCTAATGCAGTTGGCAAACACGTAGAGAGTTGTCTTTTATGCCATAAGCAAGCGCTGCACCGACGTTACGTTACGTTACTTACTACACGACGTTTACTTAGCACTACCCAGGAGGTGCGTGTAGCTTGAAGATAAACTACGGACGCGGAGTAACACTACCCCCCCGCAACGCTCTACCATCCTATTAGACCGGAACCTACGGTTTAAAGTGGATTCCGAACCACTACAAGCATCCATGGCACCGCCGGGACTCGAATCCAAAACCTGTGATACCGAGCGCCAAAGCGCCAGCCACTCAGCCATTCATTCCCCTATATAAAGAAAATAAATGAATTATATCAATACATCATATAAGCAAAAGAAATAATAAAATGACTAAAATATAAATGAATCCTATAAAGAAACTCAGAAATTAAAGACAAATAAACAACAATTTAAACAACCTCGGTTTAAATTACATTAATGAATTTCGTTATGGATTCAAAGTTGTATAGAAGCTAAATTATTCCATCATCCAACGTAAAGTCTATCTTTAAAATAAATGTTTTAACTATAATTTCATTTCATCCATTTCATTTCATTATAATTTTTGAAAACGTATTAAAAATTACACAGTAGGAATACATATGGTAAACATCATAAAAGTGATGGAGATTTTTAACATGTCTGATAATGTCTTTTAACAGTTGGGCTGACATCTTCATAGGCTGACACATAGATGGCGCTACTTGTATTAAATCCATATGATTTTTAGTTAGCCCTAACCTACAAAAGACACGTGTATAAATTTGACAGCAGTTCAATGATTTTTAGAGATTTTTAGCATGTCTGATAAGGTCTTTCATTGTCTTTTTTTCAGGAAGTTGTATTACAATGAAAAAAAAAATGTTTGTAGTTCAACGTATTACTTAAAATAATCGATTCATTTTTATCTCAGAGACAATAAGCATTGTTATTTCTCGATGTTTGAAAAGCAGATAAATAGCAGATTTAATCTTATATAGAATGCCCTAGGCAGGGTCTTCTACGAAACCCCAGAAATGTGTCACACTTTTGTTTATCATTTTGTGCAAAATTGTTATTTCTTCTTCAGTTCATTTTTGCTATGAATATATAAATGGGCTGTGCAATTCATTTATGCCACTGTTAACGTTCTGTGGTTATTAATGCACGGAATAGAAAAATATTGCTTCTATTTATGTCTGTATATTTCCCTAGATGAGAACAGTCTCTATTAGAATGACAAATATGTGGCAAAAGCGTTATTCAGGATGCACTACAGGGGTCCTGAACTACACCTATGTCGTTTTACTACAAGTTTTAAAAAACACTAACCGCCAATGCAATATGACAAATTCTTCATTTCTTCAAGTCCAATGGAAATATGTGCTCTATTTTATTGATCCCAGGGGCCTGAATGGCCGAGTGGCTAACGGTCTGGCGCTCGGTACCACAGGTTTCGGGTTCGAGTCCCTGGCGGTGCCCTGGATGTTTATAGTGGTTCGAATCCCCTTTAAACCGTAGGTTCCGGTCTAATAAGATCGTAGAGCGTTGCGGAGGCATTGTTACTCCGCTTCTGTGGATTATCTTCAAGTGACACGCGCCCCCCGGGTAATGCAAAGTGAGTAACGTCTGTGCAGCGCTTGCCTTAAGGCATCTAAGACGTCCATGTCTGTTTGCCAGCTGCATTGGAAAAAAAAAAATATATATATATGTATCTGTTTTAAAAAAACACTATAAAAGACAAGTGTCCTTTGAACACAGTTGTATTTTGCGTAAAGAAAATTAAGTATGTATAAATACATATCAAGTTCAAAGTTCTGGATATTGATTTTCACCAAGAACCGAAGCATTATTGCCTCACGTTCTCTTCTAATACATTTAAATGACAGATTTTCGGATCCGAATAACATCTTCTTATTCCATAATATATATTCTACTAACAGAAATAAAGAGTGATATTATGACATTCAATATACGCTTAAGTTAGATGGATGTTAGAATTCCTTTATATGAAAAATTTTCACATTTCATGTGGGAATGTTTTCTCCTCTTCATTTAATTTAAGTGTCACTCACTTTATCTATACAATTTGAGCAGCAAAATTACGGATTTGTTTTAAATTTTCACTTTACAATGGATGTATTCTGAAAACTGAATACAAATTAAAAAAAAACCAAACTTAAGAATGTAATTTTTCAGTTTGATCACATAGCAATCTGGGTTTTAGGGTGCCGGATACATGAAACGTATATGTGTACATGCGAATTTTGACTCATAATTTCGGTCAGATTTGTTAGTGTGATAAACCGGAAAATGATCGAATAGTGTTGCAAAATGATGGTAGGGTTGTCGCTGGTGGGCGGTCGATCTAAAGGGTGGTGGCACAAAATGGTTTCGAGATCCTACAAAGACTTGAAAATAAAATCCTATGTATGATTACAAATTCGCCTTGGTTTTTCCGAAACGAGGATATCAGGCATGCTCTTTCCCTCCCAAGTTTTAAACAATTCGTGTATAAAATTGCAAAAAATTTTTATAACTCCATTCCAAATATTAATAATTCCGTTTTGAATGATCTAAGCAACTATGATTACGACATTTCTGATTTTAAAAATCGCAAAAGATCTCGCGCTGTTTTGAATAGTATTCATTAACGTTCCGATATCCTCCTTTCCAAATGACCATGCAGTTTCTCCAATGAGTCACAATTTCCCCCTCAATCGTTTTTGTTTGTTTCTATTGTTTATCTTTTTTTTTTTTCTTTATTACCTTCTTGAAATTATAATAATAATATAAAAAATTATATATGCATAATTTTTTTTAATTAAAAAATAAAAAATTCGAATAATAAATTTTTTTGAAATAAATTAATAATATACTTATATTACTCTTTTTTTCTATCTAATCAATGGGCTTAAAGCTTAAGAAACTTCCCTCATTCACAAAGCAGGAGATAGAGGTTGCTAAGCAACCAAGGTTCTCCATTAATATGGCACAAAATGGGTGCATTTTGCCTCTTCATTTCTGGTGCGCCTCGATTCATTCGGAAACTACAACATTCCTGGTGCTGCCATTGACCTCGTATAAATTTCGCAGTATTTGGAAGAAATAAAAAAAGAAATCAATTTTAGGTTTAAAGTCTACAATTATGAGTGCCATTTAAGCATTATAGTAATATCTTCATCCTACTCTATAAAATCTGAGAAAAAAATCACCTTCAAGTGCCAAACTAACTTTCAGCTATTAATATATCTGAAAAACTTTGCTGCATTAGCAATATAACAGTTGGGCTGATAAGTTCATAGGCTGATACAGAGATGGCGCTACTAGTATTAAATCCATATGATTTTTAGTTAGCCCTAACCTTCAAAAGACACGTGTATAAATTGGACAGCTGTTGCACTATTAGTATGTGAGTTATAGCATTTTTAGTGAAGCCACTTTTGTTAGTTTGAAAAAATGGATAAAAAAGGAATTTCGTGTGTTAATTAAAGCATTGCTTTTTGGCGAAAAAAATACTATTGAAGCCAAGGCTTGACTTGATAAACATTATTCGGACATTGCACCAAGAAAATCAACCGTAGAGGAGGGGTTTGCTAAATTTAAACGATTCGAAATGAGCACCGAGTACGATGCACGCAGTGGAAGCCCCAAAGAGGCTGTTACCGACGAAAACATCAAAAAGTCCATAAAATAATTTCTGATAACCGTAAAGGGAAGTTGATTGAGATAGCTGAGACCCTAAGAATATCAAAGGAACGTGTTGTTCATATCGTGAATGAATATTTGGATATGCGAAAGCTCTGTTCAAAGTGGGGGCCGCGCGATCTCGCAATCGACCCAAAACAACAACGAATTGATTATTCTAAGCAGTGTTTGAGCTGTTCAATCTTAATAAACCCAAATTTTTGCGTCGATATGTGACAATGGAGGAAACATGACTCCATCATTTCCACCGGAGTCCAATCGATAGTCAGCCGAGTGGACTGCACGTGATGAACACTGAAAAATGCTATAACTAACATACTAATAGTGCAACAGCTGTCAAATTAATACATGTGTCTTTTTGAAGCTTAGGGGCTATCTAAAAATCATATGGATTTAATACTTCAGCCATCTATGTATTAGCCTATGAACTTTTCCGTTCACCTGTTAGATAGAAATAAGTCACTAAAATTCAAGAGAGCTGCAAATCTTGATTTCATTGCCTATCTGGAAAATTGTCCTATCGCGCAACAACCCAAATATGAAAATCTTAGCTACTAAATTGCTTTATGTCAGGATCGAAAAATTCAATCGTCGACCAAGAACAGCTCAATGCATCTCTTGTAATTATTTTTAAAATTTATAATTGAATATACACGACTAAAATAATTTCTAAAATTAATGTGAGCCATTTTTTACAGCACAGAAAAGATAATTTTAAAACATTAAATCAAAACATAAGATATTGTTGAGTAATATTGTAAAAAGTATTTGGTTTCCTGTCACGGGTTTTTATTTTTTTGAAAAATTTATAATAGATTCGTTAAAATTTATGAAAAATATTTGCATCAAACAAATAATAAAGTTTGATGGTATTGGCAATCAACAGTAAAAAAATATGCTAATTTAATTCAATTAATTATCATTCCAAATATGTGAATGAAACAAAACAGAAAATGGATTTACTTAACTAATGAACGAATTTGAACGCTACTTTGAACGAAGCAAGACAGAAAATGGAAAACATACTTAATTATTTTTTATTTACAAGTCTCCTTTGGACATAGTTGCAATTCAGAAACACTTTGTGTAAAGAAAATTATATATATATAAATACATGACAAGTTCAAGTTTTTGGATGTTATTTTTCAAGAACAAAAGCATTATTGCCTCACGTTCTCTTCTAATACATTTAAAAATGACAGATTTTTGGATCAGAATAACATCTTCTTATTTCCATAATATATATTCTACTAACAAAAATAAAGAGTGATATTATGATATACATATACTACTGTGACCAAAAGTAAGACCAATTATATTTTTCAAAAACTCTTTATTCATTCTTCCAAATTTGTTTCATCGCTTTCATGGTAATCCCCTCCGGACACAATGCACTTATGCCACCTTTTTTTTTCTAATACCCAATGCATACTAAAAAGTCATCGGCTTGGGGATGTCCTTCAAAACGCCCGGCGATTCCCGTTTAATCTCTTCAATCGATTCAAAACGGCGTATCCGGAGTGATCTTTGAGTTTAAGGAATGAGGCAAAAGTCGCACAGTGGGAATACGGTGGTTGTGGAACGATATGGGTTTCATTTTTGGCGAAAAGTCACAAAGAATCAATATCGTGTGAGCTGGCGCATTATCGTGATGCAAAAACCAAGTTATCTTTCCATAAATATGGCTTCTTTTTGCGAATAGCTTCACGCAAACGTGCATGGCACTCAAATAATATTCCTTACATTTGCAGTTTGGGCCGGCGGAAAGGAATGATAATGCCACACCGCGGTAATCCGAAGAAAACAGTCAGCATGACGCTTGATTTTGAGCGACTTTGGAGTACTCTTTTTCCGGTCTTGCTACACCTTTGTCACAATATTCGCTCGATTCATCGGTTGTGCTGAATACGTTACAGTGGCTAGCGCTCCGGTGCTCATACTACAGGTTTCGGATTCGAAGCCGGCGGTGCCCGGATGTTTTTGTAGTGGTTCGGAATCCACACATTAAAACTGTAGGTCCCGGCCTGTTAAGCCCTCGTGCGCAGAAGATGACCGTAGAGTTACAAGCAAAAACAAAACATTAAATGGAGTACGGTGGTTGTAGCTAAATTGGGACAGCCTTGGAAAAGTTTACACTCAAGAGCCAAAACATTATGTCCACCCCTACATTTTTGCAATAAAAACTCGCCTGGAGGACGTGGAAGGCACGTGATCGAGAATTTGGTGGTATTTAACTGCTGTTGGAGAGTCTGAAGAATCCTTCTTTCACACTTCTGTGTGTGATGGGAAGGCTGCGGATCTAAGCGACTTTTGATAGAGGACTTGAAGATTTAATGGCTCGAAAGGCTCCGGAACAAGTATTTCGAAACGGCACGACTCGTGGGTTGTTCGCGATCTACAGTTGTTGGTACTTATGCAAAAGTGGATGAATGACCGTGAAACACGGCATGGTGTTGGACGTCCACACGCTATCAAAAAGAAAAGGTCGTCGGAGACTGTCTCGCATGGTGCAGCAAACCGGGGCCCAGACAGTGGCTCAGCTGACAGCCCAATACAATGCTGGGGCCAAGTAGGAATAGTATCGGAGCACACTGTTCAGCGGACACTGTTGGATATGGGGCTACGCAGCAAATGTCCTGTGTGCCTTTGCAGGCCAAGCGTCACCGCCAACTGCGCTTCCGGGGCATCGTGACTGACCATGGATCAGTGGGAGAGGAGTAGCCTGGTCAGATGAATCACGGTTTGTCATTTCATCACGCCGATGGCCGTGTCAAAGGATACGCCGTCTTCCAGGCGAACAGTTTCGCTCCCTCAACCGTACGCAGTGGCTCATACTCAAGCCGGTGAAGGTGGCGGTATTTATGCTTTCGCGTTCTCTTGGGCGTCTCTGGGACTCAGTGGTTGTGGTAAGAGCGAGACCTAGGAGCGCTATCTGGGAGTAAATCTGTGAGCGCTGCATCATCCCGGACCAGGTTGCACCACATGCCCTCTGTGTTTTACAGCTGGAAAGGGAATGTTCCACAGGACAGCGCCCCTTGTCACAAGGCTAAAAATTGTGTTGGTGGAGTGGTTCCAGGAACAGGAGGCTGAATTCCAGTTAATGTCCTGGCCACCTAACTCACCGAGATCGCAATCCGATACAACACATTTGGGGATGTCCTGGGACTGCAGCTCAGAGCTCAAAGACCACCAATTCGCAGTATCATCGGATTTGCGTGACCGTTGCTTAAACATCTGGTACAATCTGTCTCCGGCCATCTACCAAAAGGACTTGTGGCATCCATGCCAAGGCGGGTTGAAGCTGTGTTGCGCGCCAAAGGTGGGCCAACTCGTTATTGACAGGTGGTCATAATGCTTTGAATTTGAGTGTAAAGTCTAATAATAGAATTACATAACAAGCTTGTGTCGAATCGCTAAAGAATCTTCTGAAAATTCGTGGTTTGAGTTGTGAATTCACTTCAGCTGCTTTAACATTATTTTGTTGATAAGTGGGCATGAACAGAAAATTAAATTTTGTGTCAAAAACAGAAGACCTGCATATTTCTATTCAATACCTCAGGGGAAGGAACTGACCAAAAGATTTGATCTATTACGCTTTTGGTGTCGACGTTCACTTTTTTAGAGACTATGCATTATGTTAGTTGAGCACTTTTAGCTGGATTTAATTTCATTATTCATTTTTAAGAATCCTTCTCCACCAGCTTAATACGTAACT
>BPLR01008635.1:0-14186 GCA_021605095.1 Caerostris extrusa | reverse complement strand
ACTGTAGTATGTAGTACTATTAATGTACTGCAAGCATTCTGGTAAGTATAAGGTGGCATTGTAGCTTCGATTTTCAGTAGCGAGTATAGGAGAGAAATACTAGAGGCGAAAATTCTTATGTTCAAAAAGGTGTTATCTGAAATCAATTTAAAATAGAGTTGATTAATAATAGTAATATTTTTTTAAATATTTGATAATAAATTAATAGCATACATTATTTTTTATAAATTAAAATTCAAGTTATTGTAAGTGACTTGGAAACTTTTCGTAAATTCAGTTTTGAAAAACTAATGTAAAATTAAGGTTTCTTTGGAAAAAAAAAATTCATTGCTTGTTATTGTTGATATAAAAAACCAAATATTTGAACAGTTTAAAATTTATTTTCTGCGTTAGTTCTTTTTTGGTAACAAATAAAGTCTCACTTAAAATCGGAAGGGGCATTTTTAATTATTCAACTTTATGTGAAGAAATCGGAGAAAAATAATGTTTTGTAAATTAAAACAATCACAAATCAAGTTAAAATCAAGTTAACTCATTAAAAAAGTAAAGTAAATTTTATATACTATAAATAAAAGTTTCGAATTTGTCTTAGTTACTTATTTACATTTTTTTAAAAATTGATTCATAATAAGAAAAATAGTTTAAAATCATATTAATTAAATAGCTGAATCAAATATAAATTATTATTCTTCATAAAAGAACTTTGAATCACACATTAATATTTTAAATAAATTTGAAAGATTTTTTTTTTTTTTAATTAAAATATTTGAAGATTTTAAATTTTGTTCATATTTGAAATAAATTGAACTCATTTTATTTATTGCATTAATTAACGGAGTCCAAATGGGAATAGACACCTTAACCTCTTCATCTTAATTCCTATATAAATTTGACATTAATAATTGGCTGCCTAATGTTAATATACGATAAAAAATAAAGTTTTTAACAATTTTTAAATATGGTACTCTAAAAAGTTAAAAAAAAAAAAAAAATAAATAAAAATAAAAGTAAGATAAAAAATAATAAGTTTAAAATTAAAAATAAAAAGAATTTAAATTAAAAAATTTGGTACAATTAGGGACCAGTTGTCGATGCCAAAAGTATTAATTTGAGATTAAAAATTCTGATTTCTGTAATTGTGGGTCATAACGATGAATCTGCAAGATAAAAAGCATTATATTGACCCCCCCAAAAAAAAAAAAAGGCCGTTCTCAGAATCAAAGTCCTGGTATTTTATTTTAAACTGCAAAAAGACACATAGGATTATGTGGGATATAATTTTTTAACTATGAAATTACGTAATTATTTAGCATATGATATTAAATATTTTTAAATATTTATTAGAAAAGTCTTTATTTATTTCATTTAAATCAAAAAAGTATTTTTATTCCAAAATGATCTAACATATTTAACTTTAATTTATAAATGCGTTGCGAATGCATGTTTATTAAAATAGTACTTGCAATATTTATTGGATGAATTTGTTTAAAATGGAAATGGTTAAAAAATGAAATACCCATAAGCACTTCACTAGAAAGCTTTTACTATTAGCTATTTATTTATTTAGCTTCTCCATACCATCCATATTTTTTTCCTTCAAAACATATTTCAAAGCAACCTAATAAATCAATTGCAAATAAATCAACAACCATCCATATTTGTTACAATCCACATTTGCTGAAATATGCAAGGATTTTTGTTTTGAAATGAAAACAGCCTCCTATATTTCTTCCTATACATGTATATTTTGCTGTAAAAGAAACAAAATAAATAAAATAGTTACCCATCCCTAAATCTTCTTGTTTTTTCCAGGGATTTTCCGTCAGCCATATTTCATAGGTACTTCAGAGTTCCGCTTTGAGCGAATAATTCCCGGTTCCTGAATTTTAAATAACGATCGGCCTCTCTCCTTAAAGTTTTGCCGAAAAGAATAGGGAGAAACATTTTTAAGAGAGTTAGGGTCTCATCTGGAGAAACGAAACGACTCGCACGAAAACCCATTCTGTTAGCATAGTTGTTTCGTCTGTGCAGTGTGTTTATACCTCCGCAGGGGATGACAGTACGCTATCCGGGCTGTCAGCAAGGGTTACAAACGCCTGACTTAGGACTGCAGGACTGATCCGGGAAAGCCCGGACTCGCAGTTATCCATTTCCGAGTCGTAAAGCTCTAATGCCCCAGTTGCGCGTTGTTAGGATAGAGCTCTGTGGCTCCAATTCAGATCTGCTGAGATGTATGGACGCGTAGATGGCAATGTGCTGGTGGCGTTCTATGTACTTAATTGTGTGGAAGAATTGTGGTTCAGTTAAGTGTACGATTTCACTGTACTATGGATGTTCTGAAAGGATTCTGGTAGGTAAATGGTGGCAGGGTAAAATCGATTTTCAGTAGCGAAGTATATGACCGAAATACTACTGGAAAAAATTCGAAGTGGTATTCGAAATGTGGTATTTGAAGTCAATTTAAAATACAATTGAGGTGTAATATCAATATTTAGTTTTAAAATATTTGAAATAAATTAATATCATATGTAATTGTTAATAGATTAAAATTCGAGTTATTGTAAGCAATTTTTAAAATTTTCATAACTTCAGTTTTTAAAAATAAATGTTAAATTAATGGTACTTTCGAAAAACAAAATTAATTTGGTATTATTGTAGATATAAAAAAAAAATATTTGAACACCTTAAAATTTATTTTTTGATTTTGTTCTTTTTAGGTTACATATAGTGTCTCACGTAAGATCGGAAGGGGACATATAAGTGTTCAGCTTAAAGTATAAAAATTGGAGATAAAATAATTTTTTGTTTGTTAAAAGAACCATAAACCAAGTTAAAATGGAAAATGGTTACGTGGTTAACTGGTTTTTTTAGTTAAACTCCTTTAAAAATTAAGGTAAATTTTGTATGCTTTTATTAAAAGTTTTAAATTTGTCTTAGTTACTAATTTATATTTATTTATTTTTAAATTGATTCATAATAAGAAATATAGTTTAAAATCGCATCAATTTAAATTGCTAAATTAAAATATATTAATAATAAATAAAATATTGTTCTTCGTAAAAATATTTTGAATCACATACTTGTAGTTCAAGTAAAATTAATTTATTTTAAATTTAAATATTTGAATATTTTAAAATTTGTTTATTTCTTATGAAATAAATAAAAAGTTGAAATTTTATTTATTCCTTTAACCGACAATTTAAAAAGAATAGAATGAAGATTATAAAAAAAAGCTAGTGAAAGTAATTTAAAAAAATCTACAAGAAGAAATTTAAATAAAATTGAAAGTAATCAAGGAGCTAAAAACGTCTCCAAAACAATATTCATATATTTTATAGATAACAATTATATAATTAAAATAGTCCATTTATAAATAATTTATCTATTATAATATAATTCGTATTTTCTTTAAAATATGGCTTCATTATTAAAATAATGTTGTAGTAAAAAGCAATTTTTTGCTACTAAATAACTACAGATTATAAAGTTTTTAAAATCTTCCCTATTAAAACATTTTAATTCGAAATACAATTTTTAACTTTTTTCGTTTTAATTCGATTTAAATATTTTTACTAATTTCACTTATAAAAAACTTTCATATTTAAATTATTAAGAAAAATTATTATTCTTTAAAATAACAAAAATTCTAGATTATAATCTTTTATTTAAACAAAATCCTTTTGCGAAAAATCTCCTAAGAATTTATTTAAAACAAGTTTTCATGAAACCGTAATATGTTTTTTGTGATAAACCAATTTTCTAAGATTTAATAAAAATTAAGATAATTATAAAAAAAAGGCGTACTTTTTTTTTTTTTGGCGACGGTTATTACAGTGTTGGATAACTATATTCAGTTACAACAAAATCAATGAAAAAAAGTACACAATCTCAATATTACATTTTACAGTGTAGATTTTATTAACATTATATTCACCTTACACGTAATAACGGGAAAAAAATCTGACTGTAATTTCTGACCATATTTTACAAGTTGGAACAATACTTTTATAAAGGTTATGAAAAAATATTTTTGATTGTTCAAAAAACTTTTGGTTCAAAATAAAAAAATTTATTTTAGAAATAAATACTGTTGAATAAATAAATTAAGGAAAATCACGACATTCAGTAATATGGAGAATTTGGTTGACAATTTAGACAGCTTGTATAAACATCTTATCTGAAGGCATTCAATAATAATGGATAATTTTGTTGGCAATTTAAACCGCTTGTATAAACTTATATCAAGTCATTCAGTAATAATGGAGAATTTTTTGTCAATTTAGACAGCTGGTATAAACATCTTATCTCAAGTCATTCAGTAATAATGTTGAACTTTGTTAGCAATTTAGACAGTTTGTATAAACATGTCACCTGAAGACATACAATGATAATGGTTAATTTTGTTGGCACTTTAGACAGCTTGTATAAGTATGCCATTTCGATTTGGATTATGTAGTGGGAGTTTATTGGGTTTTCTCAATATGACATATACCCCTAAACATTACCTCTGAAGTCAATAGTGTTATTTACCCGTTGATGGGTTATTCGAGGTATACATAAAAGAGACACGAAGTCCACAGTTGAAAAGTAAAAAAAAAAAAAAAATACCAATAGTTTAAGCAAGTTAATATGCTTAGCATTAATAAACTTTTTGAAAATTTTATTTAAATGTATAGAAATATTTTTCACTTTGAAATTCTGTCGACAAGCAATATTTTTCAAAAGTAACAGATGGAATAATATTACGCGAAATGTGCATTTATCATGTTTCATACATTCATCACCTTTTTCAATTCGTACAGGATTAAACCGATAAAGCAAAAAAAGAAAAATTTAAATATATCGACTGAATTCAAATGCTTTTTCACTATAGATATTGAAATGCATTTTTTCCCAAAAAAAATTCTCCTCTTTCGAAATCCTATCGGATGAACTTGATATGGAAATGTGTTTTGTCCGATCTGCACACATCTTAAGGAGGTCTGAACTTATTGTACCATTGTACTTGACCTGAAATACTAGAATACATTTTTGATGTTACAGCAATTCTTTTTAGAATGTGTTGAACAAAAAATATCGAATTTTGGAAGGTCTGTCTGCTTCTATAAAAGGGAATTTCGGACATATTTCTTTATCATGCACACTTGAGGTAAGATCCAAAAAAAGTTACGAGTCATCTAATTATTATGTCATAAAAACTTAACAAAACATATTTATTTAAAAATTTACAAAATAGCTCGTAAATTAAGAATGTTTAACAAACATCAAACCTTGACCTTGCAATGAAAAAAATTATTTTCAATAGAACATTTTAATTTAAAATGAAAATCATGTTGTATAATCATATTAGCATCTTTTTTTCATCTCAGCATAATAAAACAAATTATGGTTGAGGGTACTGCTACAGTGTAGTTAGACTTATGGACGTGGAGGCCGTTATGATATTTCTGTTCGCCATTTATTTAACGAAAAGTGTTTGTTACTGTACTTAAAAATTATTAGTTTATAAAAAACAGAATTTTCGTTTAATCTAGATATAATTGTTATTAATCATGTGTCCCAAATAAAATGACATTTTATTCTTTCAAAAGTTTATTTTCAAACTGTTATGAATAAAAAGAATCACAAAAATCATCGATATTTCGTAGAAATTATTCTTATAAGATTTTCGTGACTTTACGAAAATAAAAATTTAACATACTTTTATATGATAAGCAGCAATTTACGATGCATATTAAATTCTAATTATAATAATTTTAATTAAAATACGTTTTAATCTATTATAACTGTAAATGAAAATTTTTAACGATCTATTAAAGACATCCAATGAGGTTTTGAATAATGTCGTGCTGAAGGTTTAAAATAATGTGACTTCAATTTATATGTGCTACAAGTTAAATATTTCGTATTTGTACAAATTCTATAATTCTGTAATTTGTAGAGAATGATTAATTACAAATATATTATTTTATTTGTGTGCTTATATCACTTACTCTACTCCTTCAAACAATACTAGAAATTAGGAGTTAGCAATATTAAAACAAATAAACTACTATTTCATTAAGTAGCAAGAAAAATATGAATAAAACTCTTATTATAATCTAAAGTTTTGTCATAAGGAGTAAAAAAAAAGCAACATGCAAGATACTTCTGAAACTCTAATGCTCACCTGATTAAAAACTATTTTTCAAATTTTGAAGCAAAATACTTCAACTTGCATTTATTTCCAATTTATATATTTATAAATATATTTTTTTTTTTCAAGTATTCGTAATTTTTTTTCCCTAAAATCATTGAACACGCATCCATCAGTGGACAATGAAGTTAAGGAAAATAAATTGTAAAAGGAAAGGAATGAAAAAAAAAGGGTAAAAAATCCCGCTCTAGTTTCTGCATGTTCGCCCTCATTCCAAAGACCGCTCACTCGATGATGAAGATCGCAACTGTCTCTTCACTTCGGTTCGTTACTTCCATTTACCCTCCAGTGTCGTTAATCAGAACTCTTGGTTACCGAAAGGCGTAACTTGCAGTCGCGACACTGTCAACCTGCTGCCAAAAACAAAAGATAAAAGCTGCCTCAAAGAAGGAAAAAAAAAAATTGGCATCTGGTGCTCAATGTGGCGGTTTTCACAGAGATGTCTTGAATGAGAAGACCGCCGAGAAGCAGCGAGAAAAGTTGAGAAAAAAAAAATGGAAATTTATTTTATTATAGGTTGTTTTACCATGGTCTTTTATTTAATCAATCACTTAAGTTGGTGTAGTCAAGATTAGGGCCAAAGAAACAGGTGAAACATTTTTGGTTTGTTCTCCATTTGACTACTTCATCATTTAGGTGGAAGATCGTTAAGAAGTGCCCTGGGTGAATGGTAATTGTATTAGGCGAGTTAAAGGTAGAAAAAGCGATGTTTATATTAAAATTATTCTTTTTATGCTCTTAATATGCATTTTTTTTTATTTTTCTCTTTTATGTTTTATTAAAATGAAGTATTAGATTTGGTGGAACAAGAATGAATTCATATAAGTAATAAGATTTCGATAAAAAATATTTTTTACTCCAAAAATATTTTTTTTTTTTTTTAAAAATATATTTTTAAAAAGGAAAGATTTTATTTAATGCTAGAAATACTTTAAAAATTATTTACAAAATCTTTTGTTAAAATAAATTTACTTTAACTTAGCTAACTTACTTTTCTATCTATAGATAAATTATAGGGTGATTTTTTCAATATAATGCTAATTAATATGAAATAAAAAAAATCTGGTAAGTCTAATAAAGAGAAAGGAAAATTGTCATTGGGATTCATAAGCTTCACGACTATTTACAATTTAATATTAATTACAAATTAAAATACAATAGAAAATATTTCGAAAGATTACAACTATCAAAGTCATCTAATCTTTAGGCATATATATATATATATATATAGTATAAAAGGAAATTTTATTAATCGTATTCACTTCAGAAATTAATATCAACATTAAAAAAATTAGTTTTTGCATGATTAATTTTTTCTTATAAAAATGTTTAATATGCTGCCAAGATTTTATACGCGATATGATTTGTTTGCATCACAAACTATGGAAACTAAATGTTGTTAATACAGAGAGCTGTGGAGCGACTGTATGGCTAAAAATGTTTCGCAAGTTAAGTGATCATGATTTATATTAAACATTGTATAAAAATATCTATGGGCAACCTAATACTGCATGGTGGCAAATATTTAACAAAATAATAAAACTTGATCGATGGCATTTAAGGTTTGTTTTTCCCCATTAAGTGGCTGTGCCTATTCATTCGGTCATTCAGGAAAAAAATTGTGCTTTGTAGCAGCAATCACAGAGTGTTCCAAGAATTTCATTCTAGTAAGAATTGAATCTCAAATATTTTGTAAGCTTCTGCAATTCTTCATCACATAACTACTGAAAGCTAGTAATTTTTTTAAAGGACGCAGGATTACGCAGGATTTCCACTTTGTTGGAATAGGATAGTGTGACACATGCATGCAGATAACGAGTGAAGTTTGCTTAGTTATTTAACGTATTTGCTACAGCTCCACATTTCACATGTGACGGTTATATATTTTTAATTTGTAAAATTCCAACCTGCCTTGTACTTCTGAATTTTTTTAATATGACATGTAGAGTGTGTGGAATAATTGGTGTATATTCTTTTTCAGCCTGAATGCTCTGTACATGACTATTTTAATCGTAACTGTCTCTGTCTTTTTAAGCCCATATTGTGGATCAGCGAATTGGAAATTTCCTTATATATATATATATATATATATATATATATATATATATATATATATATATATATATATATTATATTACTTTCATCGGTTATATCATTTACATATGCTGTGTAAACGCTTTGCTTTTATAAATTATGCTACAATAGCTTTATCTGTCAGTGTATTTGAATACTTTCCTTTTTTTAAATATGCCTCTAAAACAGGAATTTAAATAATCGTAATCCGAATTATATGCAATTAAGCCCTACACAACATTTTGCACAGCTCTCAGAGAAAAGGAAATTTAATTTCGTAAAGTTTGTAATTTAATTTAAAGTAATAAAGTTATATATATATATATATAAATAAATATTATTTGAAATATGAATATGTTTTAGTGAAATGCACAAGGAGAAATCAGTGAGAAATACTGATATAAATTTAATTACAATTTCGTCTTCAAAAGTTGATTATTCCATACATTGTAGAGAAATATATTCGTACCACTATGAAATGTCGTAAACTATGAATGAATTATATTTTAAATAATGCATTTAAAAATTTTCTACTATTCCATTGTAGGAAATTCACTAAATTACTTTATCTTTGTGTTTGCCATTCATAAATCTTCTCATAGTTGTAAAGTACATTAATTTTTATGAAACACGGCTTAATTCAATGTAAAAAGAATACTGCGAATTACATTGTTTGATGTTTAAAAGTTAGATAAGATATATTACTTGAAACCAAATAAAATAGTTTTTGCTAGATTGTGGATATTTTACGTCAGTAAAAAATATTTAAATATCTCCATGTAATTGAACAAACATTACTTTTCAGCATTATTTCATACAAATAATATATTTTTTTTTTTTTTGACTCCCTCATCGAAAGTATTTTTTATTTCGTTTCATAAAATGTTTAAAAGGATAATTAATTAGACGGCTTTTTATTATTGAATAAAGTTAAACGTTCTTATCTTATTATCTTTTTAAGCAGATAAATACTACTACACGTTTTTGGCAACGTTTTTAAAATTTAATTTGAGTAAGTAAATATATATAATGAAATAAAATATATAACTGAAAGTTTATGTTTGGGTTGGGGGTTGGGGCGCAGTGAAATATGTTCGGAAATTATGTCATTTTATAAAAGATCCATTGAAATGTTTTTTTTTATTTAGATCTAGTCATAGACTTCATTCATTTTAAATAAACTTTAATATTTTAAGTCTTTGGAAAGAGTATCATATTTTCTAGTTAATAAAACTGTTAAATATTTCAAATTAAGTTTCGCCCTCATAAAAAGAGGATGTTTTAACTTGCTTTTAATGGCCGAGTGGCTGCTCTGGCGCTCGGTACCACAGGTTTCGGGTTCAGTGGCGGTGCCATGGTTGTTTGTAGTGGTTCGGAATCCGCTTTAAAAAGTAGGTCCCGGTCTAATATGATCGTAGAGCGTTGCGGGGGCATTGTTACTCTGCGTCCGTGGCTTATCTTCAAGTTACACGCACCCCTGGGTAATGTAAAGTGAGTACGTCTGTGCAGCACTTGCCTTAAGGCATCTAAGACCAAGCTGTCTGTGTTTGCCAGCTGCATTAGAAAGAAAAAAAAAAAAACTTGCTTGCTTCTCTCAATGATAAATGCATTGTGAAATCAATTTTGTGAAGAGTAGAATTAATTAATTAAAATGAAATACCTTTTACCGAGTGATGCAATTTTAAAATTAGAACTAATATTCAATTAACTTTTCCTAAATGGACATATCTCTATGTAAGGCATTTTTGAAAAAAAAAAAAAGCGTTTAATTAATATAATTACTATTTAAAATAGAAATGGAATTCGCATAGAATATTTAAATTACAAAAGCTACAATTTTACTGATGTATTAACTGTAAAATATTAATTTTTAAAATTTGTTTTCAAATTTTTATCAAACGTATTAATTAAATAAGTTTTTTTTTTTTATGTTTTACGATTTCGCAACATTACAATCGAATAGACTTGTCATTTTTTATACTTTTCTACATAGCTGTCTAAAATGATTTATAAGCTAATTCCAATTATCCATATTTATTCTGAATTTCATAATTACATTTTGTGTTCCAAATGAAAATTTTTCTTTTAGCTTTTAATTGTTTATTCAATATTTATAGGCTTCAAAGAAATGAAATAAGCATTGATAGGATTTACAAAGCAATATAATCTAGAATGGGAGACATAATTGAAAAGTACATTAAAAAAACTGAATTTCAATATTTGTACACTTAAGACATGTACAACTGTATTTTAACATTTTCACTTTCCTACATAATTGTCTAAAATGATTTATAATCTAGTTTTATATATCATTATTTCGTCTGAAGTTCATAGTTATATTTTTTGTTCCAAATGATAATTTTCTTTTAACTTTTAATTGCTTATTCTATATTTATAAGTTTTTCAATCATGAAATAAGCATTCATAAGATTTACAAAGCAATATAATCTGGAATGGGAGAAATAATTGAAAAGTGCATTCACAAACAACAACTGAATTTCAACAAATGTTTTTTTTTTCTTTTCATGAATTTTACATTAACGACGGCATTTGTGTTCCTTAGAACTCTGTTCTAGAATGAAAATTCATAATTCATTTCTTCAGTATTGCGATTAACTATCCTTCACCAAAAGTTATAATCCCCGCAAAGAGCACGAAGAAAGATGGTGGTGCCGCCTTCATTAGGATACTCTATATTCAAAAGATTTCAGACCAGATGAAAATTGGAGCCACGCAATTCTGGATCCATTTCAAAAATTCTGCACGGCGCGAAAAACGAAAACTTCATATTCTTTGCGAAATTGAATTTTGTTTTAGAAAATATATTCATGCATTTTCTATTTGGTTTTGTGAGTGCTAAATAAGCAAATCACTCCCTATTGTCTGTGTCCTTATTTACCTATGTGTGTTGCCAGTGAAATTGGGAAAATTTAAAATAGATTTTCGGGTTGAAAAGACAGAAAATCCCACTCTTTATTCCAACTGAATAGCTGTGCTAAAATTAGCATTCTTCATCAAAAGCCTGACAAACACTCGGAGGCCTAAATCTATTATTTCTTGTGCGTCGTCAACAACAAAATATACATTTCACTGATTTGCATTTTTATCAAACTCGCAGCAGGGGCACTGTTTGGGGCGATAAAAAAGTGAGGTTTTCTGCTACGCATAAATTTATCGTGTGGTATTATACATATTCCAGTCTTTCCCTTTATTTGGGACGTTATGTTGGACTCGTGTATAAAAGCTAATTTCTAATCTTTTCAGCGCAGTGCCGCATTTTTATGAAAGCAATTAATGGGCTGTATTTCAGAACCAAATAAAAAAATTCTATATTTTTTCGCAAGATAAACAAAAGTTACATAAGTTTTATTAAAGAATAATTGGAAGTTCTTTTAAGTAATATTAAGCTATTCGGAAGTTCGTACTTTTCGAAAAAAAAAAAAAAAAATGAACAGTAATTTGTTTTCTGGATAACAACACACAAAAAAGATTTTTATTTTGTCAAAGGAAATGGGACTTTTTGCTTCTTCATACATATATTTGATCCTTAATTTAATTTGCTTTTTTCTATTCAAGTATTTTGCTGTGATAAATATCTAGTATGTGATTTAAAATGCGTGTTTTTTATTTCTATTGCTATTATAGCAAAAAAAAAAAAAAGAAAGAAATTATTTTAATAACCAGCAATAATTGATCAGATTATTTTAAAAGGAAATAATAGCTAATAATTCATAAAAAATAATTTCATACTTTCTTATTCTTCATCAATACTATACAAATTAATTGAGACATAATCTTGTACGATCAATAAGTTATGTTTTATCTGATTTTATTTTAAAATTCATAATGTTTATAAGAACAGGTCTCGTATCTTCAAATTGAAAGAATGCACAACAAAGGCAAACATTAATTTTATGTGTCATTAAAAAACAATTTTATTTCGACATTAAAACACGCAAAAATACTTTATTAACGACATTTCACTACGAATTTTTCTTGCAAGGCAACAAACATTTGAATAATTCCAGGTACGTTGGCTCTCATTTGAAATGAACGGCAGTATGAATGGCAGAATTAATCCTTTTTAGAAATAGGATAGTTGTGCGATCTTCTTAATTTGGAAAATATTATCAGAATTCCAACGAAATATAAAAATGTAAACAAAAAAAAACAAAAACAATGGAAGTAATGTAAAATAACATTAAGAAGGAACTGAGTTGGCATTCGAATGTCTTGCTCTTGTAAATATAGGAACTCATACCAGGGAATACTTGGAGATGTAGAATTTTTTTCTTTTTTCAATTCTTTTGCTAAACTAAAGTAGCTATTTTATTCTGTTTATTCTACATTTCTGAAATCACAGACACCTTTGAATCTTTCTCTATGAATCTGCATACTTCAGACTATAAAAATTTATTTATGTTATATTATTAAATTTATATTAAAATATATATTTAACATCATTATAAAATTTACGACATTAAAATAAGGAAACTCTAAAATTATCATTAATTTATTGTAGATTATATTTTCCAAAACTGTAATTTTCTGTATATTAATAATTAAAATTCATTCTAAATCATTTCCATTCTTTTTTTTTTTTTTTTTTTAATTTTATAATCTATATAAGTTTGATTTTTACCATCCTTAATATTTTTTAGTATAAAGCCCTCTAAAGATTAACCTCATTTATATTTCTTCTGTTTTTTTTTTTTTCTCATCCTACTTGGACGACAGAAACATCTAGAACAAATCCATGAAACCGTGTGCTTACGTGGAAGGAAGGAACTGTGCAGCTTTTGTTGGAATGGATCACTCTTATCTAGAAGTCTGACTTGGATCTGTCACTGAAGAAGGAGGGCAGTGCCTTCCGGAAGAGCATTTAGAAGCACTACCCCATATTTGCGTATCGTAAGGGGGGGGGACCGGTAAACTCCCACCAAGTAGTCTGACGACCGAGGCAATATGCTGAATATCGCAAACGCCTGCAAATAAATGGGATATAAAATGCAAATAAATGGGTTATACTACGGGAGTCTCCTCGTTTTTGAAACGGTACTTACAACAAAGCCGCTAGAGTGTTGAACCTCAGCCCTAAAACCCACCAGAGGGTTTTAGCACTGAGGTTCCTTCCACCAGTTTCTTCCACCCGCGATGCCACTGTACCACGAGTCGGGCTGCTGCCTTATTAAATATTATAACTTACTAATATAATAACTTCCCCATTATTATTTTTCCAACAAGGACCTGAGTGGCCAAGTGGCTAGCGCTCTGGCGCTCGGTACCACAGGTTTCGGGTTCGAGTCCCGGCGGGGTCATGGATGTTTGTAGTGGTTCGGAATCCACCTTTAAACCGTAGGTCCCGGTCCTAATAGGATCTTAGAGCGTTTGCGGGGCATTGTTACTCCGCGTCCGTGGCTTATCTTCAAGTTACACGAGCCCCCTGGATAATGCAAAGTGAGTAACATCTTTGCAGCGCTTGCCTTAAGGCATACAATACCAAAGCTGCCTAAGTGTTTGCCAGCTGCATTAGAACAAAAAAAATTTCCAACAAATATTTGCAAGAAGATTGCAAGGATTATTTGGAATTCAATTTTTTAACTATAAAATTATGTAGTTATTTAGTAAATAATATTAAATAATTTTTTTAAAATTTAATAATAAAATTCTTTATTTATATTATTTAAATAAAAAATAATATATTATTTCAAATTGATGTGACATATTTACCTTTAATTTATAAATGCGTTTCAAATGCATATTCTTAAAAGTAATACTTGTGATATTTATTGGATCATTTTCTTAAAAAAAAAAAAAAGAAATGGATAAAAAATACAATACCCATGAGTACTTCGCTAGAAAGCTTTACTACTAGCTATTTATTTATTTAGCTCTTCCATCCCATCCATAATTTTTT
>BPLR01008634.1:17500-50443 GCA_021605095.1 Caerostris extrusa | reverse complement strand
TACGTATTGCTCTTTGCCTGATGAATCAATCATGCCGGTCGTAAGCAACGATCCTGCAGCTATGAGCCCAATTGATGTTTTGTACCTGACAATGACATGCCATACGGCATGGTCGTAGTCACTGCCAGGAACGATTATACTGATGGCATTGTGATAAATGTGCCTACATTGATAGTCAGGTTCGGTGGGAATCACCTATCACATGTCGGTGGCCTCTTCGTAGTATATGGGCGAGGCAACTGCTTCCAGTCTTCCCTTTCTAACTGGCAGGATGCTACGTTGTCCTAGGGTATTATCAGAGGTGTGAATTATATCTAGGAATATCAGAGGTGAAAAGAATGAGGAAACCGCAGTAGCGCAATAGGAGCAGATTCTTCCTCAGTCTTGGTATTGACTCGGCTGGTCATAGTTTAACGGAGGTTAAAAATAGCCTCCCTGAAATTTACAATTGGAACAAGACAGTTTATAAGATTGATTCAAAGACCGCTTTTCTTCTTGATATATTCAATGCTGGTTTATACCCTGGTATTCGAAACTTTGTCACCTAGTTAGAAAATTGTGAGTTACACGTGGAATGACCAGTTACAGAAGTAAAAATCACTGTCATTGTGTGATATTTCATGTGTTATCATTATGCAAGGGTATGTCAATTGCTCACGTGCGAGTTACTTTGGCGATGATTTCCTCTTCACTGGTCATTTACACACCTAACAAATTGCAGGTCACTCATTAACGGTGATTGTAATTGGTTTATAAAACCCCAACTTGTTATCAAGTGAGTTACTTCAAATAATTTACTTGTAATACGAGCCTGCAAATGTATCCGAGATCCGAGTGTTGTTAAAAATTGCAACTTAGTTTTTACTAACTAAATTTCTAACTCCATTATGCTAGCAAAGGTAGTAGTCTCCTCAAAAAAATATCGGGTTATCAAAATGTATTTAAACACCACAATAACATCAGAACATTTGAATCCCCCAGTTATAAAAAGGAACAGTACAGTTAAGGAAAACATCTTTTTGAAAACAAATAAAAAAACAGGATGGTATTACTTATTGTAAATTATGTGATCCAAGAAAAATTCTTTAAAAATACATTCGCCTGAATGAAAGCTTTTCCAACAGTGACAATATTTGAAGGGTTCAGTCAAGGCTTTGTTAATTTAGGGTAGCCATGTCATAGAAAGATGACCAAGTATTGTCATAATTTATACAAGTGATTTGTTTATAGTTCTATAGGGATACCTGCAATCTTATAGTAACAATATTGCCGTCAATATTTAAGACAGAATGGCTAGTAAACCAATACAATAAGATTAGTTATCATTAAAATTATTACATTTGCAACACTGTGTTTCAATAGGGTCGTTTATTAAAATTTTAAATTTTTACACAAAGATATAGATGTCCATTCAATTTGAAAATGTCTTAATGACAAGGTAAAACTAACTGCTATCAGGTACAATAAGCTAAAAAGGCTCAGTTATCTGACTAACTTTAACCTCCTTAAACCCTTATACAAATCCTGACTTACTTGTTCAATGGGCATTCATCGTAAGTCGAAGTTTGTCGATTCTTTTAGGTTGTTGTAGAACGAACCACATTATAGGGAAAATTTGCAGAGGAAAGGAGCAGGTACATTGATGATCTTCCAAAAACATCACATGTGGAAAATTCTTAAATTTATTATTTGCTTTACTAAGATCAAAATTGGAAAGTTAGTTTGTATTTTCGTTGATTCACGTTTGTTGTCTAATAAAACTATCATTATGAAATAGATGAAGAAGCGTAAATTATAATATTAGAATTATCAACGTTTAAATTTATTGACCCCCTGGTAGAATAATAATCTTCTGCCATTAAGTAGCTGGCATTTTTATTTAAATTTTGTTTAGTATTATTTTTAGGCACAAATACACTTTACAATGGCTTTGTTACTTTTAAAAAAGTATCTAGAAAGTAATTAACATGATTAATATGTTCCGAGTTATTCTTGTGGTCCACAGTAATTGAGAGTATATTGATTAAGTTTGTAAAATTTCGAATTTCCTTTATCACAGATCGATAATTGTTCACATATACATTTAGGGTGTTCTGGTGGGTACTTTCAAAGGGACTTTTGATAAGATCCGTTCCTCATAGCAGAGTTCATGATAAGATTAAAATTGCATATAGAAAGACGTAGAAATAACCGACGATATAAATGTTTTTTCTTCTCCAGATTTAGGATAAATCGATCTCTTTCTATCTTTCCTTTCTCTTTTTCTTCTTAAGAGGCGGGTAAATCAGTTTTTTAAAAATTGTTTTTTTTGGTTTAAAATAAGTTATTTTTTATTTTATAAATAGCAATATAGCACTCTATAAAGTCTGCTTCAATTGAAATGCTTAATGTGTGATTCATGGAAATGTATCGAAAAGAATATCTATTCATAATTTTACAAAATCGATCAGAAATTTACCTCACCTTCAAAAGTTAAAAGGTTTTTTGAAAATTTATCTTTTGTTACAAATAAATATCATTAATTCAACTTCATTTCATTTTACATCCCATTTCATCTCTTTTTTACGACTTTTATAACATTTGCAAATTTCGTTAAAGAGGATTATCGTTTTTTAAAAACTTTGAAATAAAAATTAGAATATATTTCTTTTTACAAGAAGATTAAATATCGTGGCCAAGTTAGCGCATGCACTTAGGGATGCATGCATTTAGCATAGTAATAACTACGACACTAGTGACTACGACATCTATTATTACTATTGTTTGGTATCAGAATTACTATTATTACTATTGTTTGGTATCAGAATTACTATTGTTACTATTGTTTGGTAATTCGAAAATTCTATGCTGTTATTCAATTAATTTTATGTTGGATTCAAATCAGTCTAAATTTCTTTCGAGCTAATTCCATTGAAAAAAAAGCAGTTTCAGTAACAAATTGTGACATTAAACAATTTCGTGAGATTAAATTTTACAAAAGAGGAGCTAGTGGCCGCTACGCGGCTGGATATTCTATAATAACGAGTGCCTAGTGATATTTTCTAGATTTCCATATGTATATACGAAGCAATTTCTTTTAAAAACTCTTTCGGAAAACATTACTATTTACCTAAAATATCGATCGTCGATTGTGTGAAAATTGACAAGCAATCAAGTCAGACAGATTCAATCACAGTGTGATTTAACAGGGAAGAAGGTTATTTCGAAGAGGCTTTAATTACAACAAAAATAATTAAAATCATTAATAATTAAAAACTAAAATTACAATTTTAATAGAAAAATTAGATGAAAAAATTCACTATTATGCTTCTATAATTCCACAACTATTAAGCTTCCTTTCAAAAATTTCTTGTATGTCTGACTAGAACCCTAACAAATAATCGATTCCTCCTTTTCCGTTTTTAAACCGGATGTTTACCTTTTCTCACTATCGGTGGTCGAACTTTGTATTTCATTGTTATTGTAGATTATTACGGAGATCCTGGCCGCGTAGCGGTCACTAGTCCTTTTTGTAAAATGTTGAAACATAGCGGTGGTCTCCATGCCCTTGAGTTAATAAGTTAAAATAGATAATTAAATGCCCTTTGATTTAATAAGCAAAATAGATAATTAAATGCCCTTTTTTTTTAAAAAGAGAATTATTTATTTAATAAAAATTATAAAAAAAGAAAATTTCAAAAATGTAGATGTTGAAAATCAGTTGCAAACTCAGAAAAGGACTGTATTTCATTAGAAAGATCCCCGGATTGTTGCCAGCACTAAAAATAAAATTATTAAGCTTTTACGAAGTAGCAATAATAATGAATTTTATTTAAGTACCAATATATCAATAGTTTGACTCGTAGCTTAGTGGTAGCATGCACAGCTATTATCTAGAACGGCTTAGATTCGAATCCGTTGGTGGCGTTTGTTGCAGTCATTCTTTTCAGAAACAATAAAAAACGATGGTGTGTCAGGTTGCATAATTGTATTGTATCGATTGTTAGACTACATAGGGAAATTTTTGTTTTTGTTTTCTCCCTATGACATACATATGCTGGACTGTTACTTCTAAAAGTTCTAGTATGTTATGTTTCCCTTTTATGACTCGTCATGTGCTGTTTGTTGTAAATGTAGGTGAGACACGATGTCAACCAAAAAGTGGTTTAATAACTCATTTAAACTCTAGATAGTTAAAAACATATAATTTATTACAGCAAAACTATTCGTGTAAACGAAAAATAAACCTCCTATTCCTTTAACATCTTGGCAGCAGCATGGATGTTTTGGGAGTGGTTCGGAATCTACACGTTAAACTGTAGGTTCCGGTCTAATTAGCCCAAAGAGTCACAAAATGACCGTAAATCGGCAAAAACCAAGCCAAACCTTTAACGATCTAATCCTGCTAATTACTCGTTGTTAGCACAGAATTCACACAAATCTAAATATATTGTTCAGCTCTAGTGAGCTATATAATATAACCTCTGAAGAAAAATAAATAAACATTTTAGAAATCCAAGAACATTACAGAAAATCTGATTCATTATAATTGATGAACTTGAGCATAAGATACAGCAATTATAGAAAAAAAAAAAAGAAAAAAAAAATTTCTGCCATTATTATTTTTTCTTCCTGTTCAATTACTTTCACTGAAGAGTTAATGACTGAATAAAGTGCCTGCGTTCCCCAACCGCCTCGGCTGCATTGTGAGAGGCCCGGCAAAGGGCACAGAAGGAAAAGTTTTTTGTGCGCGCTGTTCGGCGTACGGTGAGCGTTCCGTTTTAGAACGTGGGCGGGAACTGAAAACATTGGGAGAAAGAAAAAAAAAAAGAGTTGTTTTTGGTGCACTCCGTAGTAAACAGAGCGTTCTTAAAGATGGCAGCGCAAAGCGTCTAGAAGATTTTAAAGAAACGCTTCCAAATAATATTTCGGAGGTGAGTTTGGTTTGAACTTTTACAATGTTCTTTGTTTTGTTGTATGCTTTATTTGCTAAAGAGGGCGATCGGCATTCAAGAAAATCGAACATTCATTTAATTCCCGGATTTATTTTGTTTTAATTGTTGTTATTTGTTGTTTATTTGTTTATTTTATTTGTTTGTTATTTTATTTCAACAAGAAAAATATGTCATTTTTATGAAATGAAGAAGTAGTTTAAATAATCATCCACTACTTTTAAACTTTTTTTTTTTTTTTCTTAAAAACGAGTAATTATTTTGAAGTTTTCATATGGTAGTAAATAAGCTATATTTCAATCTGAAGATTGATTAACTAAACAGTTTATTTAAATCGATTATTTTTAAAAATAAAAAATGAAAAATTGCAAGATTTTTAAATGTATAATAACTTCACTATTTTCTGAAATAATATCCAAGAAAAGTAACTCCTCAACTTTAATCTCAGATAAATTTTGACAAACATTTTGCGCTTACATAAATTTCATAACTGTACGTTTAGCAGTTTCTGAATAAAGAGTTATAGGTGCGTTTAGCAAATTAAGTGCTTTTAACAGTTTGAAGTACAGAGTTCATTTAACATTTCAAACAGAAGAATATCGGCCGCACTTGTTAAACTGCGTATTTTTCTCTAACCATAAATAATCACATGTGCAAATACATTGTTTAAGCGTAAACATAAACTGAACTACTAATATATTGCTTAAGGAGGCAACAGTGAACTTTGGTCAGTAGATAAATAACAAGAAAAACACATTTGAGATATGAGTTGTAATGTTTTATATTTTGATCATGATTTAGACTTATTATAAACTATTAATATAATATTATTATATTATTGTAATATTATTTTAGTTGTCGCTATTGAAGTTCATGAACGATATTTTCCTTTACTCATGAGTATAAAAACAAAAAGCATATATGTTCTTTTTTCAACATATACATATGGATAGATTAGATCAAACTATATTTTTGCTTAATGCACAAAATTGAATTGGATATCTTATGTATGTACAAAAAAAATAACGGATTAAAATATATAAAATCAAATATGTCAAGAATATTGACTTCAACAATTAATAACTTTTTAACAATTCAATTATAATATATCTTATAATGGTTTACACAAATGTAATTCAGACATTATTTATACTACAGGTTTTAAAAAATTTATATTTATTAAATTATATTTTAAAATAATAAAAAAATATGCCTCTTATATGATTATTTAGATGTAAATAGATAATTTATTTAGTTCATCTGCTTAATGTATATGAAAATCGATAAATATATTCAACACTTTAACCCATTTTATCATAGAATTGTAATACAAATGTTTTTCAAAAATAAATGTTATTTTCAACTTTCAATAGTTTTAGTATATCCGTCACCTTTGATTCACACACAAGTCAATAATGCAATTTTTTTTGTTTGTTTGTTTATTATGGGGGCGAATATATAGTTTCATTTTGCTTTTAAAATTTCTATCATAAAATGTTTCAAATACTTCAATTTTAAATATCCGAACCACTTTCGCCGATTAAAATTCGCGATTTTCAATGGGTGGGATACTTTTTGCTGAATATGGCAAAAAGCTACGAAACCTCCACTATTAATTTTGAAAGTGATTAAAAAAAAAAAAAAAAAGCATTTGCTTAAAAGTAAAGATAAAAAAAAATTTAAAATTAAGTATTTAGTAGGAAATTTCTTTGATATACATATGTAAAATTACGTAAGGTTGACAGGAATCAAAGAAAAATTTAAAAGTTAAAATAATTCTTACAATTACAGTATATTAATCGATGCATAAAAATCCAACTATAGATAAAAAAAATTTCAGTTAACACCTGATAATTCGAGCTATTTCGATGTAAAGACTAATAAACTTGAAAGAGAAAAAAAAATCATTTAATTTAATATAAATAATTTGCAAAATTTGTACTAAAATGAGTTTAAAAAGAAAAGGAAAAAAAGCTTTATAATTAAAGAGAACAATCAAAAATTAAACCAAACCAAAGCAGCTCAGATTCACAGTGATCGGTTAATTTTGCTCTTTTAGGATATGGGAAGGATTCAAAAACAGTTTCTAAAACCGCCCTAGGTCGCTTCCTTGAACTACTGACACCCAGATCATAGATATTTCGTCATCTAATCGCTTCCTTCCAAGTAACCAAGAGTCTTTGATCATACTGGCTGTCTTCTTATTTTGAAAGGATTACAACTTTTCACTACAACTTTATTTATTTATTTTAACTTATTATTTATTTTTTATTGCAACTTACTGAAGTTGAATGTAATAACTGAAGTTGAATAACTCTAGGTAACATATACTAACAAATCGAGGTACTTATATTCAGTAACCCAGAGAACGGGATGGCCAAAACTCGTGACGCTATTTAAATTATCCAAGAAGAGTATACAAGAAGCATGTTCTTTTTATCAGATTTAGGAACATGCTTCCCAGAAAACATGCACATGATTTCCCAGGTGGTTAACCAAGTTTCTAAAACTTTAACTTATTGGCGGCTTCGGTAGATATTATTCAATTCCTTCTATTAGCTCACACTCTCCCTATATATATCTTGTTCAAATTTTCAATCGTTAATAAAATACTTTTTATTTATCCACTCTAGTTCAAATACATTTTTTTGAACTTGTAGTGGACGACACTGGATGTTAATACAGTTTTTTCAAATATTGATTCATTAATTAAATTTAATTAATTCATTCCGAGTTTTTTTTTTAGATTTAAGTTGCATGTATCTACCAATAGATGGCGCCAGATAAACTTAAAAAAAAAGAATGAAAATTATTATAAAGGACTTTCTGCAATATATTGAAAAAAAGTAGGAATTGACTTCAACATTTTTTTTTTTATATTACTTGTTTATATTGAGTAGAACAGAGTGAACAAGAGAGTAAGCCGTAAGGTATTACATTCCTGATTGAATGGGGAAAGGATGATTATTCTTCTCCTATTTGTACTCTGAAAATACGAGAATTCAGGTATTAGTACAGAATTTTAATAATCTGATCCGAAAATCTAAATCGCAATATCTTCGATATGAAATCATTATGCCAAATTTTAGCAAAGGTTTTGGTTGCATACAGTATAATATACCCGTTGATTTATTACCATTAAAGCCTTCATGGATCAACTCAGTAATACGTAGAAATTGGTGGGTGGTGCTAAGATTTTTATGAAAACCAAATTGTTCAGGAATTAAAATGTTATTTTGTACGTAATACTAATACAGGCTTTTAAGTATCACATATTCGATTATTTTGCTCTTGTTTCGCATTTTCATATCGAAGGGTAGAAAACCAAGAAAACTCTCACCAAGCAGCATGGCTATTGATTTGAGATGCTTTATAAACACTATCAAAATCGCCATCTAATGTGGTTTCTGAAAGTAGTGACTGCAATGGACGCTGTCAACGGAATCCAACATGAGCCTATTTTTGCACATTACCATCAAGTCACGAATCGGATATTGAGGACATATTAAGGCACTGAATTGCTTCTTTGATACTTTCTTGCATGCTGTTTATTCAAAGTATACATGCAGATGTCTGATATAGTATTAACACTTGCATACTCTTATATGATTTATAGTCTTGTATATATTCTGCATGACTTTTTAAAAATTGGTGACTCTTTCCCACATAATTGTACGAATAATTCCAGGAGAAGGCTTCCCCTAAAAGTTTCAGGAATAACTGCATATTTACACATCTGTAGGAAAACTTATGGCGAAATCCAACTAGACAGTCTGGACTGGATTTTAGGCACTCACACATACTGTACTACAAATTCATCTGGTTTCTAAAACACTAACTGTACCCACTACTTGCAGATTCGAATGCTTATCTACTTTTAAATTCTACTAGACCACAAAAACGGCATAACGCCTTATAAGTATGGGATTCGAACACAGTAATTTCACAATTTCTTGATTATTGAATTTACTAAAGCAACGTATGATAATTACTCTGAATAGAACATGAATTGACGTTAGGGTATATGCATGTACGTGTTCACTATGTCTAAAGATATACTGAATTTTAATGGCTGATATTATAAGGAATCACAAAACTGAAGGTTTATAGATAAAAAAATGTATTATTTAAATAACAAAGGAATATTGTTGATGTTAATTTTATAAAAGACATTAAGAACTGAATATTTTGACTATGCTTTTAATAGTTGGCTATACGTTAATTTTTCTGTGTAGCAAAATTAAAATAGTTGAGGGAAGATTAATACAAAACTACTGAAGAAAATTATATGAAAATGAAAATTCATTGAATTTTTAAAGAAAAACATCCGCATAACACAATTGTTTTCACAACATTTTGTTTCGAAAAATTAAATAGCAGTAAATATTTTTTAAAGAAATAAAAGAACAATGAATATTTTTTTTCGTTATAATTTAAATTTTTTTTGCAAAAATTAAAAAAAAATATTTAAGTTTGATCTCCACGAATTAAAATCTAAGATTTTTGACTCCTTAAAAAGCTTTTACGCATGAAATTTTTTTTCTTTTTCTTTTTGAATCAAAAAAAGTTTTCTATTTTCTAATTTGACTTGAATAATTATGTGTCTTGTTTTTTTCGAAAGTTAACTATTTCGAAATCTTATACACAATATGACTAGAATCCTATTCATACAAGTACACAAAGTAACCAGTTATGAATTATAAAGATTATGTTTACGTAATGATTCGATGTTATTCACTTGCAGGCATAAATAAAAAATTAGTCGAATAAGAGTCATCGTTTCTAATAATGTGAATAGTTTATATTATCTGCAAAGGTATCGAATCGTAACAACTTTGTTATTCATAAACGTCTCTGTGTTGTTGTTTCTTATTCCACTTGTTAGACATCTAAACCAAGTCCACGAATCAGTGTGGTCTCATGGTTGAAGGGAAAGGGGGCAGCTTCTGTGCTGCAATGGAGCACCTGTCTGACTTAGCTCCGTGACTCTGACTTTTTACGGGATATAGTTATGTCTCTGTGTAATGACTAAGAACAAATTTAAAAGTTTATAAGAACTTTAAAGTATAATAAAAATATTCAGTTTCTTATCATCGATAGAAGTATTAATATGAGGATCAGTGAAATGGAAACTTAAAAAAAAAAAAAGCTTTTAAAAGAAAATTTAAGAACCGTGGGCACCATTTTTTCTACATAATCTCCTTCATGCCAAAAATAACTTCAGCAGTTCTTATAAAGTGCTAGAATGATGAGTGATTTTCACCATTTTTTTTTTTTTTTACTGGAGCTAAATTGAGGTTGAATGAATTCTTTGAATTTCTTGTTTATTCACATGCTATTTTGATAAACAGTCATAGTGCACCTATATTCTACCATTGACTTCAATAGGGTCTCTCACCTGTCAAATAAGTGAAGAGAGAAGAGTGTTCTTTCAATTCATTTCTATAGTTTTCATTACAGCCGGCCATCTTGACACTCCTTGTACTATTAGCAGTAATAAATCCAATTTACAGTGTAGTGGTGTGAAATTTTGAATTTCATTGAAAGATTTAAGATTTGCATTCGACTGACTCCTAATAAACAAGTCTGAATTAAAGTTATAAATTTTGTATTAGTTGACGTCAAGGAATATGGAAACTTTTTCAAATATTTACAGCTAATTGTGTTATGTAATGCAAATCCTTTTTTTTTTTTTTGTACTAGTTTATTATAATTGAATATGATTGAGTGGCGTCTTTCTCCGGTGATGTTATGGAGGCCTGATGGCCAATTGTCTAGCGCTATGGCCTTTAGTACCACAGGCTTCAGGTTCAAATCCTGGTGGCGGAATGGATGTTTGTGAATGGTTCGGAATCTACGTTCAACAGTAGCTCGAGGTCTAATTAATCTAAAGTGTACACAAAATGACCATAGAGGAACAATACACACCGAAAGCGATGTTATGCATTGCCTTTAATTGAAAAGGAAATGCCAATTTCAACTTCTGACATCTACAATAAAGTGGCACATAATACTTATAATATGAATTAGTTTCCTTTTCAAATGAAAATAAAAATGCATCCTAAATTCATTTTTATAAATGCATTTGAATTAAAATTAATTCAAATGCAAATTTTCTCTTGTAAGGATACATCCTTCTTTTTTTCATCTATATGCCCAAATTTTTAGAACGTTTATCGAACGTTCAATTATATATCACTTTGATATTGTGATGTTTCTCCATATTTTTTGAATTAAATAAAATAAAAGTAAAAGAAAAAAAAAAAAAATTCTCACTAACGTTTACAAATTTGTTAAAAATGTACAGTTATCTGCTTTAGCTGGCAATGGTGCGAAAAAGTCTTGTCATTTAAAATTGCTAAGCAATCGAGTTTAGTTATAATGAACAAATGAATAATTTTTAATTAATAAAAATGCAACTATGCATATAATTTTTTATACTGTGTTTATAATAATGGCTCTTGTTTACTGGAAAATTAAATAAACTTTATTCGCCCCAATTTTTATGACTAAGAATTTTCCTTAACAACAATCTGATTCATAGATGCATTACTTAGTACTGCATCATAATACTATTTGCCAATAAAGATTAGAAGCGTATGAAATTTTTCTGTGATATAAAAAAGATTTCAAAAAAAAAATGCACGGAAAAATTAAAGTTTCTCAGGTTAAAAAATAAAAATGTGTAAAATAATAAGTAAGAAACGGAATCCTTCACACCGGATGTTTACGTTTGCTCTGAATAGCTGAAAAACAGCAATAAATAAAACTATACAGACACTGTCATGTAGTTTGTCTAGTTAAACTGGGAGAAGACATTCAATTGTAATTGATATATCAAGGACCACTGATGCTAATGATGTTTAAAAAATATTTTAGTCATGTATATTTTAAGATTTTCTAGAAATACATTCCATTACAAATCAGGCTTAATTATATAATTTCGTTCGGCAGATAATTTTGGAATCGTATGTTATTGTTTTCAAATGCTGATTTTTAATCGTATCTATATAGATATATGTAATAAAAGATAAATTAAAATAAAGTAAAACAACTGAAATCTGCTCGACAAATTTCAACTTATCATGTGTGAACATTCGAGAGCGGATGAATAAACTCAGGAATATGCCAATGTTTAACAATGCACGAGATATATGAAGCATTTGATTGGAATACTACATGAATGGACAAATTCAATAGACACATGAATATAGCAATGTTGAATAGCCCAAGAACTTCATGAAGAATGAATTGTTCAAGAATCTCTAAAAGTAAGATAAATGTCGTCGTAAATGAAGAATGAAATATTCCTAATTCTACAAGAAAAACTATAACATTTAAAAGTCAAAAGAATATATCAAAGTTTGAAAATTCTAGGCATAAATGAAAGAATGAAGTATTCCAAATATAATAAGAAGCACTATTCAGATCCATAAGCACGGGAAAATAGCAAAAGTTATAAATGTGAAACTCTAAAAAGTAATTGATCAACGCACTGCGAATACTTATAGCTATTGGATATAGAAGTATGCTTCTAAATCATACTACAAAAACACTTCAATCAAAAGCCAAATTCTCCAGAAAATTCCTTAAAATTAACGTTATTCATGAAGCATTGCAAGAGTTAAGGGGTCCAAAGTACCATTTTCAGCTAGAATTTGCAATGGAGTTTTATTTGCTTGGCCCTCATTTTCGGATAACGTGACGGACCCTTCCTATCCATGACAACATGTTCACACATGATAATAAAGGAACTACTAGAATTTCATAATTCTAAGTAGTTCCTTGTTTTTGTCTTTTGTTGAGATTTTTTTTTTTCCAAGTGTAATCTGAATAAAACAACAACTAATAAAAAAAAAGCCACAGGGGGAGTGCCAACTTATGGAGAACATCAACTTGACATCTTGGCCTTGTTTCACTTTGCAGCTCATGAATTAAAGTCTGTGTATGGATAAAATGAACAACAATTTTTTTTTGTACTGAAGTTCATTCATCTTTTAATTAACCAGTGTTCTGGAACTAGATGAGTAGCTGGATTTATTTTTAATACAAACAAAAGTCTTTTAATGATTAGTGATAAGTGTCAAGCATAAATGAGACAACTAATGCCGAATACATTTGTAAAGCTGAAAATAATTTGATCCAAATAATTTCTAAATGCATTTTATTAAAGATCTTATAAACGATTTATTTTATTGAATTATTTGATTATTTAAAATACGCCTAATTTGTCACCATTTTTACAGTGCAAAATAATATGTGATATGCATATTAAAAAAAATTTCCCGTTATTTAATCGTGATGAATAAATTTATTTTATAATAAAACTTTTTGTAAGGTTATACTATAATAACAGATATTAACAATAATATAATAACATAACACCTTTATAACAGATTATATAGGTTATACCTTTATAGGTATATTATGTTATAGTCTGCATATAGGTTTTTATAGGTTATTTTTTTGGGAAAAGTGGAATTTTAATTTATTATTAATTTATTGGACCTCAGCTAGTGATGAAATATATCGATTTTTTTTTTTAATTTTAAAAATAATTATTATTTTATGCATATGGTGCGTAATGGTGCATGGTGCATAATTTATTTTGGTGGATATGAAAAAACATGTTTATCAATTTTCTATGTGGCGTTATTCTACTATCTTTTAGTTTAAATTTTAAGCATATCAAAGAAGAATTACAGCAATTATTTTTAAAAATAATAACAATCAGCCATTTGACACATAAGACTTATTACAATATGTCACTGAAAATTTTTGTCTTGGATGTATTATAAGACCAATAATTAATTTTCAATATCTGTTATACCAGATATGTACTTATATGTTCAATATTAGATGAAAACAAACAACATATGTTACGTAATTTGGAGTTTTTGAAGTAAAAACTCAAAAGCAATGCATGGTTTTTTCTTTTTAATAGTGGGTAGAGAAGAATAATGTTTATTTCATTGTTTCCTCTGTAAATATATGTAATGAATTACGAAAAAAAGTTTGAAAATCTACTCATTACCTCTAAAAGTCATTCACATTAAATAGTATTTATTGAAATATTTATTAGTGGAAAATATTTCGCCATTCTTTATAATTAATTCACCATTCTTTATGATTATTAGTATTCTTACAAGATGCTTCAGTCTGTCAATTTTTCATGTTATCTACTATTAGATTTGATGTTTAGCACGTGTAGCTTCGTTGACGTATGAACAAAATAGCTTTTTAATTTTCATCATGTCAAATGTTGTACCGAAAAATATTAGCTATATGTTTTCCTTTTCTGTACTAATTGGAAAAAGAAAATTCGACCAAAGAATACCGATTTCTTGTAGAATATTAAAGGAAACATGCACCACCGAAAAGAACTTGTCAAAAATGATTTAACTGATTCAAACGTGGTGCTTTTGTAATGGAAGACCAAGGCAATAAAAAAAACATGAGTTGGTAAAACCTGATGAAACCAATACTGGTGAAAGTTTTTAATTAATATTGATGCGTTTCAACAGACATTGAAAGAAAAACGAAAAAAAAAAAAAAAAAAAATGAATTAAATAAACTATTTAAAAAACTTTGATTTAAAAACCAACCCCACCAGTCACATTTGCTCCTTTTAATTGCCGATTATTTTGATCGATGATACATTATCTATCTGAGACGGAATTACATTCTTTTGAAAATTAAAAAAAAAAAAAAAAACTTAGTTATGGACAATACTTCGATTGAGTTGTTTATCAAATAAATTCCTGTTTCGAAGATAGAAAACGCACAAATGACGTTTAATTCCTTAAATCCGTTTAATTATAAATATCTTGACTTATGTTAGTTAAAATTAGTAGCTTAAAATGTAAATTAAAATGTATTAGTGTGTATATACCATAATATTATAAGTTTCGGGATGTCTACATATGTCCATTTTTTGTATATATAGTTGTGCCACAACTGAGACTGATCTTCTAAGAACGTGTTGCAAGAAGCAATTGCCCTTGATGTAAAGTTGCAGTATCTCTATATCGCTTTTTTATGTGTAATGATAAATGTCTTTATCCCTGTGTAATGATAAATGTGTCATATATCTTCAAGGAGAAAACTGAAAATCAAAGCATTCCAATTAGACAACTTCATTCAACTTCAACTTCAATTACACAATTTCAACTCCATAACTTGGGTCAAAGCATATTACAGTGACCTATTTTTAATCCCATAGTACACTATACTCTATAAACAGGCAGCGATCGTGCCTCTGCATTCTTATGGATCGGGGTGTTTATCTAGACCGCCAGATAGCGACATAATATTGCTTGCATTTTTGCTCAGTATGTATTGTAACTGTCAAATTTTTGGTTTCAGTGCAGTTCTTGTTCTCCAGCTGATTACATGCCCTATATTACAACTGTGTGTGTGCAGTACATTGTACAGAAATTGTTCTCAATGCTCTTTAGTTGTTGTGCAAGTACTAATTGTCGTAAACAAGTGACCCGCAGTATGCAGCAAAAATTAGTGATAATTAATCGTCTAGACAACGCGAGAATGAAATAATGATTGAATTTTCGTTTGTGATGTATTTTTTGTTAATAGAAGAATATTTAATACTTTAATATTTGAATTTAATTTTGTAGTGGCTGGAATTACGGCATATTTTGTCTGATATTTATATCAGCTGCAAGATATCAGCATGTGCGTAAACGCATAAAATATGTACTGTTTAATCATTCGAATTTTCATCTAGAGTGCTTTACATTTGATATCCGCTTCTTAAAAGTATAAAAAGAGATTACTGTATACAGCAACCCTAACATTTCATTTTAAATTACTGAAGTTCTTACCATCGGTGTTTAAAAATATTGTTAAGTTGGAAAAAAAAAAAAACTATATAAAATAATAGTTCGATGCCAATTTTGTTCAATGGATATATTCTACAGATCGTTACTACTTTATTAAAAATATGATGCAATTCTATGTAAGATGCAATATGCATTTATGTTAATAAGATACTTACTATGTTTTAATATAATACTGTGTTTCAGGTTTTTTTAATACTGCTATCATGGTAATAAGGTTAAAATGTCAGTCTTAAATGGCTATAATTCATAAAATATTTCGCAATTTATTTAAAAAAATATATAATATAGTTAATTGGGATGAATGATTAGCTTTTAAACCATGTGCTTCAGTAAAACTAAATTACAGCTAAGTTTGATAAAAGAATATTATTAATAAGTTAAGTTAATAATATGCTTTAGTTATTAATAAGCATAAGTTAAAAACATTCATTGGCAATTAGTGTTTTAAGCAAAATAATTAATGACTGGTTCCTCACATGAAATTCAACAATTAATAACTATGAGGCAATCTTTTTCTCTGAAAAACATAAATTCAAAAAACTCAATATCTGTCTTCAATATCCTTTTTTGGCCTGAAATTCATACCCAAATGATCTTGGACTTTATTTGAATCAATATATTTCATAAGCAAAAAATGTTATCTTTACATAAAAAAAAAAAAAATCAGAAAGCATATAAGAAAACTGTTCTGGCAAGAAATTCCTTCATGACCAGGATTAGCATAATCCGTATCTGCACATCCATGATTTGTTTTTATACTAACTTATGTTTGACCTGTTTCAGCATACTCAGACAATAGCCACGTAAAAATAAGAAAGGCCATGGTTCATGAGAAATTCTGAAGTTTATAATTCAAGGGATTCTTCTTACATTCAGGGATTTTGAAATTTTCAACTTCTTAAGTGCATGTGCGAAAAATTTGTCATATTTTGTATTTCAGACGAAATTTCTCGCGATATTTGGTTTTATTTTTTTATATAAATACATTTAAGTACAGTTTTTGTAATATCGATGAAAGCATACTTTTTATATATTTTTCTGAAAATTTATTAATTGATGGTGGAGATACTTAAGCTTGATATTAAATCAGACCTTTTTATTTAAAAGAAATCCACGCTGACATATTTCACCAATTATCAAGCTGTTAAAATTTCACTGCAGAAATTTCACTATCATCCGATTAAATATTTCTAACTAACTATCAAAATATTATAGTTGTATTTTTTATTTAAAATGTCATTATTAAAAAGCATGAAACGCATCTTATGCCTGTTTTGTACATAGAAAAATAATTTTTATCTTCTCAATCACAAATTTTTTCTAGTAATCCATGTATTTTAAACAGAAAAAGGATTTGTGTGTTTATTCATGTTATACGTAAGTATTTCGACTGTACACTATTGATTATTTTTAAACTTTTGTTATTTATTTAATTTTTTCTTCTCTTAGTGATGTGGCCCCAGGGTCTTCTCGTGCAGGGTTGTTTGCGGCAGACGACTTTGCACCACGCGAAACTTATGTTGAGGAGGCACCGCTCCAAAAGTGCCAGTGCCCTGTCTTCCTCTGACAACACGGTGAAGGCCCATGCGTCTGTAATACAGACGGATTGTCCAAGGAAACAGACAGTGGTCAAGAAAGGCGAATCAGGAAAAAGGAAATTAAAAATTTACCCTCCGCCGTCTCTCATGAATTGCCAGTCGGTTGTGTTGCCAGTAAGTGAAAACATTCATGGTAAATGTCTAACATTTTGCATTAGCAGTTTGATCTAAAATATACCTAAGAATTCATTAATAACTTGTAAATTATTGAAAACAAATCCTTGATATGCAAAACTTTAAATTTGATTGGAATTTTATTTTCGTTTCGTGTTTAAGTCTGAAATAGTATCTTGTCTTTTAAGGGTCCAGAGAGAATTCATGCCTCTGGGGCGACTGATACTCCAGAGAAATTCATAGAATTTCCAGATGAAAAGACGCATACCATCTGTGACACAATCATAACGGGGCTTCATAAATCTTGTAAGTGATCTTGTAAGTATGTACTTTCAGGCAAACTCATAATGCATTTGTAACTACAGGGGATTATCAAAATAATGGAAACACTTGTGAATAAAAGTGACATTTTTGAATGCGCTTCTTAAGCATTAAAATATAATAATAGCTACCAGTTTTTTTAAATATAAATGTATATATTCTGATAGAATGTGGTAGCTTTATTGAAGTTCTGTAAGTCTTGGATTTATTTCAAACGCGTCAAATGTCGGACGTTTCAGATTTTCAAAGATTTTCCACTGGCATCTCTCCCAGAACTTTCACAATATCTGTATGAAGAATGGTACAATATTCCTCTAAACACTATTCAGCATTTGTATGAATCGATTCCTAGGCGAATCCAAGCTGTATTACATGCCAAAGGCTGTCCTACACCATACTAATAAAGGATTCTTTATAAATCTATGGTGTTTCCATTATTTATCCCCTGTATATGAGTAAAAATAACTTAATTATACGTGTACATCCACTCATTTTTTGTTTAGTGGTAGTACGCATTAACTAGAAATCGTTTGAAAGAATTCGATTCCTGAGACTGCTTTGAAAAAGTAGACGAAGTGACGCTTAGTTTTCCCTTATTTTTCCCCATACCATCTGCAAATTCAGACCATTTCTTCCTCTTTAGTGTTACAAGACATTATTTAATCGTACCCTGGGTAAAGTCAAACACTACAAAGCCCGATAGTTCAATTGCCCTGAGGTAGGAAAAATCCATGACCATTGATTAAGTAAATTTTAATAAATAAATTATAATTTATATTCTGTAATATGTAGACTGTAGACACAGACATTGTTCCTACTCTTGGCTTAGTAGCAGTGTGTTCAGCTGGTGTTTAGAAGGAAAGAGATTCGACATTGTTGTAGACACTGCGCTTAGAAAAGACTCAATGAAAACTATGACAATGTATGTAAAACCGACTCGTATATATAGTCAAGCTACTTAATAGGATTGTTTCTGGTTTCTCACATTCACTTTCACCTTTGTGGGATTGTTATCCCTAAAAGACTTCCCGAAAATCACTGTCCTCTGCGTCAGCCACCAGTTAGCTGTTCATGGTACACAAGACGCACACGCAATCCACCATCGCGTTTCTAACTGGTAACGGGTGCATATTCCTATATGGGTGGCGAAATGTGAATAAAAATAAAAATACAAACATTGTAGAGTATAGTCTGTTAACATAGTATAGACCGCGGCTGCTTTAGCCTTGAAAAACCCTTTTAAACTTTACTGAAACGACATTTTGTCACAATCACAAACGAATCAACTCGTTTTACAAAACAGTGCCTGTAGTGCATGTCGCTGTTATAAATCTACCTCTCTTACATTTGCATGCTATGTAGTAGGACACTAGATTAAGTCCACGATAAGAGGTCGCATTGATTTATTAAAAATTTAGTAATATTTGCTAATATTATTAAAAAAAATTTTTGTAATTATTGTTTTAACTTTTTTTTTTTGATTTGAGAAAAAACCTTCTTTTCGGTTTGATGAGTTGGTTTCGTTTTCATCTGATTTTAAGCTATCGTTTCTTTGTGTAAATAGATAATTGTGCAATAGATTTTTATTTTACTTTTTCATTGTTTTATTGAATATATTCTTTTAACAATTTCATACAAAATTGATTGTGATTTAAAACTCATAACTTAATCTAAAATTAAATGGTTATTGAATGATAGCCATGATATGCAATTTGTTTTGCTAAGAATTTAACCTATTACATTTGTTTTCCATTTGGTAATCAAATAATAACGTTTCTAACAAAAAATGTGTTTTTAAATGAGGTTCTTCGTATGATGTTTAAAAAATTGGAATAGATATAACTACTTTTTTTTCAGAATAATTTCGTTTATTTTAAGAAATATGAGTCGAAGAAGGCTGAAACTTTCACAAGAAAAATACCATGAAGTTGGGGGAAAAAAAATTACAAGGAAAGTTTCTTTAATGGCTTATTTTTATAATGTGAAAAATAAAATAGAAGTTTCTTTATTATTAAGGCAGTCAGTTAAACTCCCTAATAATGAATAACTTTCATTAATACATAACCTGAATAACCTCCTAATAATTCCACTGATTTATAGATTAAATCAGTGGAATCTTATTAATAAATCTTTTGTTTAGATCGCACATTTTTAAATAATGATTTTATATTGAGTATTATAACAAAACGAATACATTTCTTATACAAATATTTTCTAGATAAAAATAAGTAAAACATGCTTTATGATTTTTTTTTTTAGTGACTGGAGAATGTTTAGGCATACGATCACCTGCTCCCACTGGAAAATATAAATGGATTTCATATGCAGAGTTAAGTATTTTAAATGTGCTACAAATGTTTTTGTTTTTTTTATGATAAAAGGAATGATAGTTTGATTGTTCATTAGTTGGGAAACACTAAATAGCTTTTACAGTTTGCAATTTCTGTATGTTGTGCACACGCACATATATTCATTGTTATAAATGCTTTTTTAAAAATATTTTTAGCTATTTATTTAAATATTTTTTATTATTATTTAAGTTGTGTAAAAATTTTATCAAAGGAGGAAGTAATTAAGGTATTAGTTCAAAAAATAATAATGAAATAATAATATATATATATATTAAATGTCGAAAATGTATGGAATTTATGGATGGATTTGAGAATGAACTAAATGCGTTGTGTAAAAAGGATTATAAGATGGAAACGAACGTACTAGTTATCTAGTACCTGTTGGGTAAAATACACCCCAAAATCCTCTATCTGTATTAATTAATTAAATATAAGCTTAAGAATGTTGTTGCATCGATTATAAAAGGCAAAAAAAAAAAAAAAAAGGCCATTATAAAAGCCAATTTATGCAGGTACAATTAGAGGTCCTCTACACGATTCCTGAAAAGTTAAAAACAACTAATATTATGATAAAGTCTCTTCGGAATTCCTTGGTCATAGTTCAGTAGATGGCGCCCCGAGCAGTAAAGGAATACGAATTCTGAGCAGTAAAGGAATACGAATTAAAAACAAATCGTATTTTTTGAAGAAGAAAATAGAGATAATTTAAAAGAAATCTTTAAAATACAATGCATGTAAATTTTCAAACTGCTTATATTTAAAAGCGAATTAAACTGTTGAAAATTAAAAAAAAATATCTATTAAAATTCATGCATGGCTTTTAGTCCATTCTACATAAAATTCATCTCAAATTAAGTCACTGCTGCTGTATCTTTTTCAAATTTATATGTTTTTTTAAAATTTAGTTACATTTTGATCATCTTTATAAATATTTATCGTTTCACAGTTCAACATCAGTTTTTATTACATTGTTTTATTTTTATCGTTTAATACTTATTGAAAGTAATCATTATAACATAGGTCACGAAAAGGAAGGATTACATTGGTTCTGGATTGCTAAACCTTGGTGTTCCTTCTTCACATAAAGGCATGGTGGGAATCTGTACAAAAACAAGACCTGAAGTAAGGTTTCATGTGGAAAATAAAATATTGATTTTGATAGTTTCCATTTATTTTTCAATGCGTCGTTTAATTTAACGCATACAATATATACTCATTCAATTAGGTTTATTTTTATTGATAGTTTTTTAAGAAATAAAAAAAAAATGAAAATGTTTAGAATAATTTTTTATTAAAAAAACTGCTTAAACATTGTGCATTTACATTAGCGTTTTGGAAAAAGTTAGAAAGAAAAACTCAACTAAAATTAGGGATTAAAACGTTTCAATTTATCAACGATGCTATCATTTAAAATTTAGAATTATTAAAAATTTAAAAATAATCAAAACGATTGATTCGAAGAGTTCATGATTAATTTACCATTTATTGAATAAATTTAGAAAACAGATTTATTCAATAAAAAAAAAAATCTAAAATAATTTCAAAATGGGAAAAGAAAACAAACTGCACTTTATTAAAAATTCAATTATGATAATATGAAGAGATTTTATCATTTGTATTCACAAGGGAGTAGTAACATGCGCAGTTATGGGGCGGTATGGTTCAGCTTCTAATAAACTTGCTACAGTCGTTACAGTCGCTGCTTCAAGGAAAATCAAACTGTAGCAATATTTATGAGCATCAGGTATTGCCTGATGACAGATTTCCATACTGACGCGAATACAGGGCGCTTTCCTTTAAAACCCCTCCCGGAAGTCAATGAATAATAGGCTGTTAGTGGATTATTAAACATGACATGACATGAGATTATAACATGAGATGTACCGATGTACAATAACAAAAAAATAAAAATAAATAAAAATAAAATAAAAAAGAAAAGAATATGCAGTGTTTTGGAAATCAAACTTCGTTTCCTTTTTAAAGATTATTTCGCTGATTAAGGTAAATTTTAATTCCGCTCATTGAAAATTACTTAGTCATGATTACCGACAAATTGGATGTATATTGATTGATTTGCATCTATATAGTAAACTATAGTTGGAGGATGTTTGTCTTACTGTGATCACAAAAGATAAATTCGACAGCAGTTGTTATATGATTGACTTTTATGTGTTTTGCTTTGTTAAATTTATTTATGCACTTTAACCTTCATATTTTCTAGTTTGTTTTGGTGATGTTGGCCTGTTCTCGCTACTCAATGGTGTTAGTACCACTGTATCATTGCTTTGGGGAGGAAAACATTGCATACATTGTTGATCAAGGTATGCGTATTGAGACTTTTTTTTTTTTTTTTTTGCAATTTTTTATATACAATTTATCAAATAAAAATTTGAAAAATAAATAAAAATTTAAAATAAAAAACCCCAATAAACTGTTGCAAATGTTGAATTTGGATTTTTATTCCTGTATGTTAAGGAATTCAAATGACATTTAAATACAAGCAGTGAAGTTTACCAATAATTGTTAACTTCTTGTCGGATTTGCGCTTACATCTATCTCATGCATACTTTATGCATTTTGCAATTTTCAAATAATTTATTCTTCTATTATGCAATATTTTCTAAATAGGAAGTAAGATTGCTGTAATCCCAAAAAACAATTTATATAGTTATAACAATTTAAACAATTAGTAACAATCATTTCGCTTAAAATGTAGTTCATTTTTTGTCTTTTTTATACTTGTACGTGTAAAATAAAATTTCAATAGAAATATTCATTTGAAAGTCTAATTATTAATTTGAATTTATATTCACGTAATTTAGATGCAGAAATTTTATATTTACAAAGAGCATTCACAAGCACAAGTTGAGCACTTTTATATCATCAATTCATTTTCTATAAATAATTAGAAGAAAAAAATATAATATAAACATCTTATAATATAGATAAGCCTTTGTTTAAAATAATGATATATAATCCTGTGATAAATATTTTAATTATGTATAAACTTGATGTTCTCTTATGAGAGTCACTACAGCTAAATAAAATTTAATGTGATGGAAAAAAAGTAATATTTTTATTTAAATGAGGAGGATAAGTCCATTGCGCATCGTAAGAAACCACCACTTCAGAATTTATTTCAAATAAAAACTTATTTCCCTCGTGATTTTAATTATATGAGTTAAGACTAATTCATCAAATAAATCTTGCTCCCTGTCTATACATAAATGAGTCTTAAAATAAGAATGCAATATATGTGTTATGACTTGATATTGGAAAATCAACCTTGGCACGTACTGCATTCAATTTTGAATTGCCTTGTTTTCAGAATGTAAACAGATTACTTTTTCTTAAAATATTGTGCACGATTAAGTTATGTTTATATTATAAAAGTAAATTTAATCGTCACTAACACCATATATTGAAGTTCCGTTGAAGGAATAAGTTATAAAATATTTTAACACATAATAAAATAAAATTCGTAAATTTTGAACTCATAATAAAATTAAAACCGTTCAGTTTTTTTTTTTAGTTTAAAAAATGCCAAAATTAATTTTCGAAATGTACTTTGAATCAATGGAAAACGTTATTGAATGCATGGTACGTCTTTTAGGTGGATAGGAAAAAACCATTCAAAGTTGGACACTTAAATTCACACACCTATCAACTTACTAAGAACACACTTATCAAATTACTACACTAGATTACTGACAGTAACGACTATGAAAGCAAAAAAAAAAAAAAAAATTTATTCAATTAGTGAAAGCCTGATGAATGATGGATCCTCTAATACATCAACGCTAATGAATCTCAAAATCAAATCAAAGCAAGTAATGCGCAATCCCTGATTTAAAATACGCTATTCATTTTTATATTATATATGCAAATAACAAGAATGATTTTCACATCTAACATCTTTTGATCACTAGCTATTTACACATCTTGCTATTTAGAGTGTTTCAGCTGCTGCAAAATTTAGGAGGATCAGAACACACAAAAACGACTCATTAAGCAATAATACAGGATATGAAATACTTTCAGGATTCAGTAACGTGCATCGAAAACACCAGAAATGAAAGAAAGCCACCTAAGTGAATATGCGAATCCTTAATTAATGTCCATCAAAGCAGCATTGTCAACAAGGATGAACTTCGGTTGCATACGGTTTTTAAGCAGTATCCACCTACTGTTGACATTGGATATCCTGTCATTTGGGCGTTATAGCTCAACTACTCGAATTGTCCTGTAGTCTTAGCGCAATGCCCTATGCCCTGAGGGCAGCTTGAAGACCAATGGCTAACGCTCTGGCCTTTGGGCCGCCTGGCGGTGGTGTGAATGGTTGCGAGGGGTTCGGAATTCACGTTAAACTGTAGGTCTCGGCCTAATTAGCCCGAAGTGGGCAAACATTGACCATAAAGTGACAAATCAAGCCTGTCTTGAATCCAAACAGTTCGTTTAAGAGTCGTGACAGCAGTTTGGAAAGATCCCCTCTCAAATCACCACTGTTGCAGATGTCAAAAAAAGGCAATGGATATGAGAGGCTTTGCTTCATCAGATATCGCCCATTAAGTAAGATGAATAACCGTTTGCAGGGTTAACCAGCGTACTCCACTGCGTTCAAGTGTAAAATGAAGTGTCTCTACTGAAATACTCATTCCTGCAATTTACCGCGCCTATTCATCGAAGTTCCTCCGGTGATAAAGCACCTTGTAGATTGTTTAGTAGAAAATAAAATGAATGAAAAATTGTAGTATTTATTATCTGTCTTTAAGTTACGACAAATATTCAAAACTGATGCATCAATAAGGTGAAATATCCAACTTCACGTGCTTTATGTGTCATGAGCAGCCTATACAAATTGAAACAAAATTACAGCTATACTAAAATTATTGATTGCACTGTTTGAGTAAATACATCTCATGTGAACAGAAATCCACGCAACTATATTTAGCTTGTGAACATCTATGTAACAAATATATTAGTTTATGTTATATATCTTAGCTTTGGAATATTTATTTACCAGAGAATAAACTTTAAAATTATAATCCTACAATTTCACTAACAAATCAGCAAACACGAACAATCTGCATTTAATTCTTAAAATCTCACCACGAAAGCCATCGAAAAATTGTAGACTTAATCTAGTCATTTCGACCTATGTTTAGTTAACTGTAAAAAACCCTTTAAGAAAAAATTTCCAATTTTAACTGCAAACACTAAAAACCAAAGGAGAATTTTTCGGTTTAAGAAAGTTTTACTTTCTTTACAACTATTAAATCTTTTTATATTTTCTTTGTTTTCAGTGTAATTAATATCTACCTATCTATCTATAAAAAATTTGTCACGAAAGTCCATTTTGAAATCAATCTCATTTATCAAACAAACAAATGCATTTGTTTTGATATTTTTTTTTTATCTTAAAAGTTGCTTTGTCATTTTCTCAGTACAAATGGAAGTTATGTTCTGCGAGACTCCAGAATTCGCAGCCAGCATTTTGAACAGCAAGCATCTCTACCCGAGTCTGAAGCACATTGTAGTGTTTGAAGGCGATGGAGATGAAATTGCAAAACTGAATACTTCGGACATGGACATCATTTCCTTAAAAGATCTGGAAGTAAGAAATGAGCAAGCCCAAATGTTTATTTTTTAAAATTAGATGATGCCGAAATTTCTTTATATTGTCAACAGTCGAAATGACTATGGTTTAAAATATATTCTTAATTCGGAATAATAATTTATTTTATTTAATTTATTTTAGATAATTTTCCTTTCATTTTTATGGACAATGAAAATAAATAAACATAATCCTACTAAAAGCAAATAAAATATTTGATGCTTTATATTATATTAATTTATTAAGTAATTCATGATTAATATAATATTACTTAGTTTTTGTAGAAATCAAAAGCAATAATTTATCAAATGGTAATAATCATTTTTTTTATATTCCAGCCTATAAATAATTGCTCACATATATTTGTTAATCCAAACAGGAATTTGAGCATCAATTTGAATGTATTATTTATGAACAATAGCGCCACGTAATGTTGAACGTAATTTTAAAATAAAACACGGCAAATAAATATTGCAAAAATATAAATTTATACGTAGATATGGCGATCCTGTATCCAGGCTAGAATGCTATCAACAAAATATATTTTATTCTAATCACTTTCTAATAAACAACTACCCCAACTTGGTTCAGGGAAATTTTAAAATGAAAATCTTTGTGGCAAATATTGCAAATATCAAAAAAAAAAAAAAAAAAAAAAAATGTTGCATAGATATGGTGACACTGCAATCAGGCAGGCATGTTTTTGATAAATTTCTGGTCTATTATTTATCAACAACCTGATCTATTTTGTTGAGCTCAATTTTAAAATGAAACGCGTTTTTCGGTAAATAATTATTACAGAGATATAAAAAAAAAAAAAAAAAAGTACATAGGTATTGTGATATGATATCCAGACTAGAATTTTATTAACAAAGGATTTTCTAGACTACAATAGAATAGAAATTAAATATTTTTCTAAAAATTTCTAAAATTACTCTAAATTAAAAAAAACATTCTAAAAATTTCTCTTCTCTTTCTAAATGTTTACTTTTCATAAAATTAAAGCTGGGCCATATTTCAATTGTTCACAAAATCTGAAAGTCTTTAAAAATACCTCTGCGTTGTTTGATTAGAAATATTTTACCGCCAGATTACTTCATTTGCAATAAATTCAATGAGTGAATGTATAAGTTTCTGCAATTTCTTGCGAACCAGTCTTTTTTATTTGGGAATATTCTTAACAGAATAATTGTGCTTTCATAAAAAATTTGCAATTTTGCAATTAACTATTGAAGAGTAATTGATGACAAAAAATTATTTGGCTCCACTGTGTATTGAGTTTTGTGGAAAAATTGCCTGAAATCCTTGTTGTATATAATAAAAATGTAAGAAAAGGAACCTATAAAACCAAATTATACGTTAAACATGCTATACAACTTATTAAGTAAATATATTATTTAAATAATAATTGAAGTAACAGCAATAAATGAACTATATATTTTTTATGAACACTTGGTGCAACAACATGCTGTATGTTATGTTGTTAACATATGCTGTATGTTATTGCTGAATGTTGTATATTTAAAACGTGTGGATGTTGTGTATCACAAGCTTAAAAATTACTTTTCTACAATATTTATTATTTTTAAACTATTCATATTTTTATGTACATAATTTCATATTATTTTTATTTTTCTAGATACGTGGAAAAGTAAACTTTCAAAAACCGGAGGTAAGTTTTCGAAATATTGAAAACGTATTTTATTAATATATATATATTTGTTCATATATGTTTTTCTTATTGTTAATTTCTTTTATTTCTTTTATTTTTATTATTTGGTTTTTATTTTAGTTTTATTGTTAGTCTTTATAAATTTAAAAAATATATATATATTTTTATATACCGTGATAACTTGAACCAACATTAAGATTTCAATTTACTTTAATAAAAAGTTGTAACATTGAAAGGTTTTTACTTCTTTTGTAGAAACCAAAACCTGATGACCTCTTTTGTATCTGCTACACCAGTGGAACGACAGGCAAGTAAAATAGGAACTTAATTTGAAAGATAGGATTTTTTGGGGACCTTCCTTCTGTTAAGTTAAGCCAGGTTTTGCAAAATTGGCATAAGAAACGGATTCATTTCTAGTCAGCAATATTTTATAGTTTTATTTTCGCAGGTACTCCTAAAGGTGTGATGATTACCCATCGCAATATTCTTTCCTGTATTGCAAGTTTCGAAACTATCTTCGGGTAATTATACAGAAATTTAGATGCTTTTGTTAGAGTTAAGAATCCCAGTATTTGACTACCCCATTATTATCATGATTAGTAACATTAAATTTTTAAAAAAATGTTATAAAGTCTTGAAATGGTAGATTAATAAGTTATATAAATTAAATTTAATGTTTGTTTTTTATTTGTGGATTAGCTGAAACTAAAATTCTTTCATCAATTTAAAATTCCAGATGGCCTTTTTGAGTTTTTTTTTTTTTTTTTTTTTTTTTTTTTTGAAAATAAAACCCATAAATTTTCCTTGAAGTTTTTAACATTCATTTGATATTGCTATCATAAAAATAAAAGAATGCATATAATTATGTGTTCAAATATCATTTTCAGTGAAAATTTTAAATTAAACATCTTACAAATATTAAGATGTAAAAATCTGTATAAAATAAAATGCTAATTGTAATTTAATATCGACTTTTTACTACGAATATTAATATGTAAATCATCAAAACGATAGATAAAGAGATTTAGATATTTATTAGAAATTGATTTTGTGTTATTCTAACGATGAGAATTTACTCACATCAGCGACAAAGTTTCAAAATGTCTGATATACATTTATCAGACATTTATATTTGTTCGTATAACCAAAGGAGGCCAAATAATTTACTTTGTGTTTAATTCTACATAATCCATTTTTTTTTTTAAATATTAATGTTAACAGTTAGATTGTTATTTATAATTGGCATATAATCATTTTCGTTTTTTCTCTTCTGTATTGTTTACATTAAAAAAAAAAATCAAGCAAGCAACCACTTTCTATTTTAGGACATTATACCAAACAACGAATCCTTGATGTGCTATCTTCCGTGTGCTCACATCTATGAAATCGTAAATGAGGTAACATTCTTAATGAATATCCCGACGACTGTTATTATTATTTTTCTATTAATTATGTGAGAACAAACATGAATACGGATACTAAAAAGGGAAACCGTTGCAGGTGTACTGCCTTTTCCACGGAAGCAAACTCGGATTCTACAGTGGGAACACAGAAACCCTGATGAACGACCTTGCTGAATTGAAACCCGCCGTGCTGCCCTTGGTGCCAAAACTCATGAATCTTATTTATGCTGGAGTACGTATCAATGGTTTAAATGATTTGTGATTTTAATTAAAATATATGATTGTGTCAAATGTTATTTTCGCATACAGTGAACATTTATTTGAGATGATTCGCTGTTAGGATAGCAGATACAGCTTTAACAAGAAAGCCCACGATACACTGCACCCATATTTTAACGCAACTATTTGAAATGAATCTAAAGGTGGCATATGTAGGGTTTATTCGCTTTGCACTCTTCCTTTCCATGAGGGGCCTGTGGATCAAGTGCCTAGCTCCTGGCTTTTGGTACCAATCTTCAGGTTCGAATCCACTTTAAACTGCAGATCCATGTCTGATTAAGCCATATTCGCAGAAAAATAACCATAGAGCGACAAAGCAAAGCAAACCAAACCAAACCATCCCATCCTTTTTATGTCTAGTATACAGGCGGAGAATATGCTGATAATTCAATATTTATTACATTTATCATTTGATAGTTTCAAATACAGCTGATTTCAGTGTTTTTGTGACCATTATTCAATCAGTTATCCTTAATTAATACTAAACACTTTTGTTAATAATCGTGAATATTCGCAAGTAAACTTAGAATTTTTCATCAAGATTTCTTTTATCAAACTTCCTAATTCTTCTGGGTTACCACTTTTTCAAAAAGATTCACGAAACTATAAAGCATGGAATACTTTTTCTCCTGAAAATATGCCACATTTGTGTTCTATAAAATGTCTTATCAATAACGTCCCACAATGCTGCTTTGAAAAATCTTATGAGATAAATGTTTTTTTCTTTTTAAGTTTAAAAAAAAAAAAATTATAAGTGTGTATTCAAAAATAAAATTTTAATTTTTAAAAAATAAATTTTTTTCTATAATTGAATGTTTTTAAACTTGTGAACTTAAATAAGCAAGCAATTTTTTTTGTCTTTATTTTCCTATTTTTTTTTTTTTTTTTTTTTTTTTTTTTTTTTTAGGTGAAGAAAAAGATTGGCCAAAACAGTATCAGGAGGTATCTGTTACGTCTGTCGATTAAGCAGAAAGAAAAGACGTTACAAAAGTAATTAATTCGAATTTATCGAAAAATCTAGAATATAAAAGTAAAACTTAAGACACTAAATTTTTTTCTGTTTAATACAATAAAAATTGAATATAATCATAAAATCATACAAAAAATATTATAAGGTTTTGATATTAATTGTAGTTTCTGAATGACAAGATAACTGAATGATTTTTAAATTTTTTTTTTTTTTTTTAAAGAAGGAAATGTGAAACCATATTTATACTTTCTATTTTGTCGTTTTTTTTTTTTTTAATTTTTCATAAAATAACAAATAATTTAATTATATTAACTAAAATTATTGTTCATAACAAGAGCCATTAAAAAATTCTGCTGATTTAATTTTCAAAAATTTTCAAATATTTAGATTTTAAACAGCTTTAAAAAAAAAAAACTGGATGCAAATGTAGATGCCATATCTATTTTATAATTAAAAATTTTGCTAATTGTATTAACTGAATTTTGGTTATTTATAAATCCTTAAATATCACTATAGGAATTTTTTTCTTTATAGATGCTTTTTGCCTTTATTTTTTGGTTCCTAATGCACAAACAATACTATGTTTTGAAGTTAACTTTTACTACCAAAATTTAATATAATAGTTTTTATTTTGCGACTCCTGATTTTTCATTTTATGACACTGCAGTGAATTTTCCAAGTAAAATTTTTTAATTTGAATTACACATCAAACTGCATTAGTCATAAAAGTATTTAGATAGTAAAAGTTTTTATCTTTCTTGAATAATATGGCTTTTCTTTCCTAATCAGGGGTATCATTTCGAAGACAGCCATTTGGGACCGACTGTTCTTCGCGAAGATGCAGAGGCTTCTCGGAGGGTCCATCCAGATGATATTCACCGCATCCGCCCCCGTATCCAAGGAGGTCATGCAGTTCTTCAGGTGCTCTATGGGATGCTCGGTAGGTGGTCTCTACTCGACTTAATATGTGATGTTTAAATGTGTACTTCTATCACCACTACTACTACCTACTACCACTACTACTACTATTACTACTACCACTACTACTACTATTACTACTACCACTGCTTACTACTATTACTACTACCACTACTACTACTATTACTACTACCACTACTACTACTACACTACTACCACCACTACTACTATTACTACTACTACACTACACCACTGTGCCTAGAGATGAGTTGCCCTTTTACAGTTTGGGAATGATGTGGGTGAGATGTCTGATTGCACTCTGTGACGCTCTACGACCATATGAGATCAGTACCTACGGCTTAAAGTGGATTCGAACCGCTACAAAACTTCCTTCGCACCACCAGGATTCGAACCCGAAACCTATGGTACCAAAAAGCCTGAGATATGTCCTTCTACCACCATCACCACTACTACTACTACACTACACCACACCATTGTCCCTAGATATGAGTTGCCCTTTTACAGTTTGGGAATAATGTGGATGAGAAGTCTGATTGGGCTCTGTGACGCCCTACGACCATATGAGACCGGTACCAACGACTTAAAGTAGATTTCGAACCAATACAAACACCCATGGCCCCACTGGGACATGAACTAGAAACACGTGGTACCCAGCGCCAAAGCGCTAGCTACTCGGCCCGTTCCATGTGTACTTCTACCAGCTATTCGGTTAAAAAATAAACATAAGGTTTCAAAAAAGGAAAAGGACGAATCGATTACTTGTTAAGGGTGCTAGTCAGCCATACGCCATTCTAATAGAAGTTTTAGTTATAAATTAATTAATTTTATTTTAAATTTTATTATTTTTATTGTAATTAAAATCCCTCCGAAATTATCATTCTTTCATTACATCCCAGTGTTTGAATAGGCGCTTGCACATTTTTTGGTACGATAGCTGGTAGGATTGTCTAACAATAAGGACAAACATTGATTCGAAACCAATAGAAAAATAAACTCACAAATTAGTTTTGTTCTAATTTTTTCCATTTATTTATAACATAAAACCCCCTTACACTCTATCATCTAGTCGGGTCTCTAAAACAAGTTACTGATCATTGAAACAAAAGAATTGATACCCTTTTCTTATGAAAAATGTTATTTTCTTACATCATATGGATGGTGGATCAAATTCTTTAAGCATGCATTTTACTGGTTGCACAGAAATTGGAGACATCGACTGAGAATAAATCGTAGAATTTGTTGCGTAGAGAGTTGTAGATTCTGAATCGTAGAAATCGTAGAATTACTTGTTTATTCGTCATCCTTTTTTCACATTGTGAAACGAAGCTATGATGTGTGTGTAATAAAATAGCTGGGCGATGCAAGATTCTATCTGATGAAACAAAATAAGATCGAAATTCATTATTGAAATTAATCTTTATTAAATATTGAAATTAATCTTTATTAAGTATTGAAATTAATCTTTATTAAGTATCGCAATTAATATTTTCTATTCAGGTATTTGAGGTGTATGGTTTGTCTGAAGTCGGTGCTGCAGCTATGACACTCATGGCAGAACATGACAGTGGTATGTATGAATTTTTTTAGAACAGACACTTGAGATTATTTATAATTGCATAAAATTATTAGTTGTTATATTATTGTAAAAGTAAATTTGAATATATATATATTTAAATCTATAATGAATGACGGGTCTAATTCTTCAGCATTCATCGACAAAAATACGTATTTGTAAATACATTCAGACTAAAATTATTTGAAATATACCTCTTATTGCTTATGAACTGCATAGACAGACTATAATTTGTGAATTATTAAATTCTTACTAAGAATCTCTTACATTTAATATTGCTTTACTTTAAATGAAATTAAGTAATATCCTTTTCTAGTTA
>BPLR01008634.1:0-12500 GCA_021605095.1 Caerostris extrusa | reverse complement strand
ATATATTTAATAAGCAAATTCTTGATACATATATTAAATTATCATATAAATTCATGTAAGCGATGTTTTAAAATATTATAAAATATTTACTTACATATTTTTAGAATGGTGCTTTGAAAATAACAGACCGTAAAAAGCATATTTTCAAGTTAGCTCAGGTGAGTTTTCTTTTTCAAAATAATATATTTAAAAAATGGCTTTTGAATAATGGACTTGTCTAATTCATGTAAATATGATTTTATCATTGTTAAGTAAAGTATTTATAAATAGGATCTTTTTAATTTTAAGAATTTGCTTCGTCTTTCCGTTGTTAGATTTAAAAAAATGGAATTCCTTCTTCCATTAACATATTTTTTAACTCGTATTAGTATTTTAACTTAATTTTTTTAATTTAAAAACATATGCTTATAAAAGTTGTAATAATGTTTCTTTTTTTATAAAACTAGCTATAAAATGATATTTGTATAACAATGATAATCTCGTTTTGCAATTCTTTTTTTTACAACTAAATTACAACTAAACGTATTACGTAATGAAAATGTACTTACATTACATTACGTACTATTACGTATTGAAAACGTAATTATAACAACGTATTACAACTAAAGAACCTTTTGTTATAGATATATATTGCATTGTTTTAATATGCCAAACTTGTAATTTTCATTTAATTAAAAAATTACTAATTATAATTTTTTTGCAATTTTTAACTACTCAACCGATAAAAAAATCCAAAGACAACAATTGAACTTTTTAGTATAATAGTTTTCAAGTTTTAGGTAATATACCCCTCAATCCCTTTATGTATAAACATATAGAGATTTTGAACATACTTTACTGCATAGTTTTGTTTGTCTTTCATTATTTATTATTGATATTTAAATTGCCTTGCCCTTTTGTAATGAGATCTTAATAAATTGCCATTTTTTTCTTCAGGGTGAGTACATCATTCCTGAAAAGATCGAAAGCACTTACATGGAAAACCACATCGTGTCCCAGGTGTATGTGGATGGACATTCCGATCAGGTTCAGTTTATTTATTCTCTTAATATTCTAGATGTTTTTTTTTTTTTAAAAATGCAAAAGTACAAGCTATGTAATCAATGGAGAAAGTTTCTTTGTTCAGTTTTTCTTGAAATCAAATTAAAGCAACATAACAAATCGAATAGGGCCTGAGGGCCGAGTGAATAGCGCTCTGGCTATCGGTGCCACAGGTTTCGGGTTCGAGTTCCCGGTGGTGCCATGAATGCTTGTTAGAAATTCATTTTAAACTTTGGTCCCGGTCTATTATGACTGTAGAGCATTTGGGCGTAGGGATGACAATCCTACCCGTAAAAAAAAACATTTCCTGTCTCAAAAATCTGCCAGTAGGCAGATGGCCTTGGCCAACCATGGAATTATTGCTCCAATGTAAATTTGGTTTAATTTGTCGCTCTACGGTCATTTTTTTGACACTTTAGTCTAATTAGACCGGTACCTACAGTTTAACGGGGATTCGAAATCGCTAACAAACATTCATGCCACGGCAAGGATTCAAACCTGAAGCCTGTGGTACCAAAGGCCAGAGTGCTACCAATTGGCCATCAGGCCGCTACTCAATGAAGAAAAGAGAACTAATCGTATTTAGAGTTTATAAAAAATTGAACTTAGAAAAATCAATTTAAAATTACCAAACATTACAATTTTAGATATTTTTGCTGTATTATAACAATAAAAAACTTTGTTATAACTATGCATTGCATTGTTTCATTTTGTCAAAATTACAGCTTTTATTTAATTTCAAAAGGTCAGATTAGAATATTTTCGTAATTTTTGACTATGCAACAGATAAAAAATATAACATTTGGAGACAAAATGAACATAACAGATTTATAATGAATGTAATGAGATTTGAATTGATCATGAACTCCAGCTATGTTATTGAGCACATGAATGAAAGTTGAAATTTAAAATCATCTGTTATACATTGAAGGTGCATCCATAGAATTGTTTTAAAAAACTAATATATATATATATATATATATATATATATATATTCAAAACAAGTAAACATATTTCGACTACTATATATTTATTACAGTGCATTTTTTAAAAAATTAATATGTCACAATTTTTTATTGCTTATTTTTCTATTTTACTTGTAGGAATTTGTTGTTGGCATTGTAGTTCCAGAGAAGCCAGTATTTTTGAAGTGGGCAAAACGCAAAGGCTTTGAAGGCGATTTCGAAATGTTGTGTCAAAACAAAGTAAATATTCAGTGAAAAACTGCTAAGTTATTTCATCCAATGAGATGCATGAGAATAAATAATGCATTGTTATTACGAGGGTTATTAGTTAGTGTTAGTGATTTTTTTTACTTTCCTAGTTTAAGTGGATTAATTTAAATGGCAAAATAAAATCTTATATTTTATTCTCTTTTAATTCATTTAACTGGTTTTGGAATAAAGCGATTACTATAGTGTTTTGAAATTAACAATTTAAACAGTTATCTGAATTAATATATTTTCATCTACTCAAAGAGCTATTGGAATTAATAATTTTGAAACCAAACGACTACTTGGGTAAAATTCTGAATTTTAAGTTGGTAATTACCTGAAGATTAGAAACGGTTGAAAAGTTATTCTCAATCGTGATTCTTTATTTTGTTAATAGTTTGGCTAGTTAATGTCAAACCGATAATCCAAAAGTGAAGATTAAAAACTGTTATTTTCTCTGAAGAATATCATGAAGTCAATGTGAAATGGTTCATTTGTATAATAACATTATAAAACTCGATAAGAGTATTAATAATTGTCAAAAAAACAGGATATGTTTTGTTTGTATGTTTACATATAAGTCTAAAACATTTTAAATATTTTATAGGAAGTCAAAGCAGCTGTCTTGGAAGATTTGTGGCAAATTGGAAAGAAAAGGAATTTAAATTCTTTACAACAAGTAATAACTTTTCTTTTTTTTTATTTAAAAATATTAAATAATTAATTTAAAAATATTAATATTATAAACTCATGTTTGTGAAAATTGCAACACCATGAAGGACTTACGCCAGTGAGCTGAAATTTTCAGGAAATGCAAATTAGCGCATGAAATGCAAATGATTAGAATTTCATATCTGTAGCGCATGCGTATGCTGAGCAGCGCCTCTGAACGGCATGTGGATCCGAATAAATAGACGGCTGTAGCGAGGCGTGTATGGTTATCTGCTAGTGGTAAACGTTAGCTCAATCATTACTTATGCCTCTACGACGAAAGAGAGCGAGATTTGAACAACTTACATAGTTTGAACGGGGGAGAATCATCGGCCTTCGTGAAGCTGGATTGTCTTATCGTGCAGTAGCCGCTCGTGTGCAGCGTAACAGCAGCACAGTGATGCGTCTTTGGAAGCAATGGACGGACGAGTGTCAGACAACTCGGAAATCCGGGAGTGGACCCCGAAATGTGACGTCAGCTCGCGATGATAGACACCTGGTCCGCATGGCGCTGACGGACCGTACAGCTTCCTCTAGACAATTGGCAGCACATTGGTCAATAGCTACAGGTATTTCATTGTGTGCTTCATCAATTCGCAGACGTCTGCTGCAGCGTGGACTGCGCGCAAGGACTCCTTTTATACAGGATCCCTCTCACGCTAAACCATCTCCGCCTACGGCTACAATGGGCCGCTCAGCATAGAGACTGGTGTGCTGATTGGCAGCATGTCGTGTTTTCTGACGAATCCCGCTTTTAATTTGTGGTACCATGATGGCCGCATTCATGTCAGACGCTATGCCGGTGAACGCCAGCTGCCGGAGTGCATTATCGAACGCCACAGTGGACGAACACCCGGAATTATAGTCTGGGGTGCCATAGCATATCATGGACGATCTCAATTGCTAAGAATTGTGGGCAATCTGAACATCAACCGGTACATCAGCGAAGCTCTACAGTCCCAAGCTGTTCCCTTCCTTCAAAACTTGCCAGGCGGTGTATTTTAACAGGACAATGCCCGCCCTCATATCTCTAGGACTGTTCAATCCTTCTTTGCAACACGGCTTCTTCCTTGGCCTGCATATTCCCCGGATATGTCGCTGATTGAACATGTGTGGGATTTCGTTGGTCGGCGTCTCGCTCGTGATCTTCGTCCTGTTACTTCTGCGGACGGAACTTTGGGTGCGCATACAAACAATATGGAATGCTCTTCCTCAGGCAGACATTCAAAATTTGTTTGACTCCATGCCACGTCGTGTAGCGGCACTTATTTCTGCGTGTGGTGGCTACACAAAATACTGATTCCGATCTTTTGTTATTGTTTGTTTGCTTTGAACATTTAATCATTTATTTGTACCACTACCACTCAACAGTGTATTAAATTTCATTCAATTATGACGATTCCTTCATGGTGTGGCAATTTTCACAAACATGAGTTTAGATAAAACAAACCAAAACAGCATGTGAATATTCAATCACTGACTAAAAATTGACTAAAATTGCCAAAACATTACATGTTGGTTTTACATAATCAAACTTGTAGGATTCACGATAACATATTTCAATGCATGTATAGAAACCCTTTCAAACGTTAAATATAGTTTATCAATGATTGATAAGGGGAATAATGTGATTTAAATTGAATGTGAATGTGATTATGTAGGATCAATAATACCATGTGAATTGACAACTTATCTTGACAAAAAATTTTCTATATACTTGTGTGCTATATAAATCGATGTTTTTACATTACCGGTTTGGTATATTGATATTTGTTTTCCCTTAGTATTCTGGAATGGAAATTATATTTCTTCAAAATATTTTTAACAGACTTGGGATTTTCTGAATTCCTTTCACTTTGCACAATTAATTTAATTACGCTTATTCTGGGATTAATGTAAATTTATCTCGCAATACACTATTAAAAATCTTCACTAACACTCTGATCTTGCTTTATTCTCAATATTTTTAAATTCCTTGACCTTTAAAATTATAATAATTGCAGATTATATTATACTTCAAGAATTCTACTATACTGTTAATTGAGCATTCTATACTTCCAGTTACTTATTACTGTAAAAGAGGAAGCAGGATTAATTATGATGGGCTCAAGTTATGTAGCAAGTGTTTAGTTAATAAATTGCATATGAGCAAACATTAAAAATTTATTATTAAAAAAAAGGGATTTTCAGCCACAAAGAGAAATTTCCACTCGTGAGAAATTTCATTAAGTATATAGAGGCCCTAATGAGGGAACTGCAGTAGGTGTTGCCGATATACGAAAGGAACAGTTACATTATTAAATTTCGCACATCTATAGGAAACTTTTTTTTTACGTTGTGGCATTTATTGGACATATATGTCATTTTCTGGAAAATAATGTTTAAATTTACTGTTAAAATATAGTGATATTTAATTAAATTTCATTGACGTGTTTGATGTAATCTTTGATTTTTCATGCCAAAAAATGAATTAATACTTTTAAAATTTGTTTAGATTAAAAAATATTCAAAATAACAAAACAAATTGGGATAATTAAAGGATAATGATTTGTCCTTAATAGCTTAGTTTACTAAACGTTAGAGAATTTATTTTAAACAGCTTAATATGTGATACATGCTAAGATTCCAATACTTGTACCAATAATTATTATAATCTTCAAGGTCCAGCGATTTAAAAATATTGAGGAACTAAGCAATATCAAGGTATTCAAAGATTTTTAATGGTGCATTATGAGATAATTTATACTAATCCCAGAATAAGTGTAGTTAAATTAATTGTGGTTAGTGAAAGAGATTCAGAAAATCCCAAGACTGTTCAAAATATTTTGAAACATAATCCCAGAATACTTAGACAGAATAATTCTATAAATTCATTTCAAAATACTTAGAAAAAAAGTCATGCATCAATACACCTTCCAATAAATGTATCTGGATTTTTGTATAGATGAAAACTACTGCGATTTAAAACTGCTTTTCAAATAAAATTTTTTAATTCATCTTTCATGCTGTAAAATAAATTTAGCTTATCTGCACTAACTGTATATTTAATGGTATTAATTTTAAAAATCATTTATAAACAGACAGTATTTTAAATAATTTCATACTCTCTTCAGGTAGGCAACATTATGCTTACTACAGAAGCCTTCAGCCAGGATAATGGCTTGCTGACACCCACCTTGAAGTTGAAGCGATCCAGTGCAAGACAGAAATTCGAACAGGACTTCTTGGCACTTTACGAAGAGGGGAACTTGCGCCCATCCAAAGATTTTAAAGACTTTTTTTTTTTTTCAATTTATTTTTAAGTGTTTCTTTTTTATTCAATATCGTTCGTTATTGTACAAAGTGTTCTTAAGCTTTTTATACATTTCTGTAAATAAGTGTAAGAAAGACAAAAAAATAATAATAAATGATACTGTTTAATCAAAAATAAGGTGCCATTTAATTAGTCTCGAATAGCTGGTAAAGTTATTATCTCTTTCAATTGATGTTCTTAAAATATTTAGTAGAAAATACGCTTTTAAAATAATTGAAGGCTTTAATGTAATGTTTATTTCGTGAGTTGTAATAGTATAGTGTTGTTGTTCTAATGCAACTGGCAGGGCAGAAGACAGTTAATCCTTATGCCAAAAGCAATGGCTGCACCGCTGTTACTCATTTAGCACTACTCAGGGGGTACGTGTAGCTTGAAAATATGCTACGGACGCGAGTAACACTATCCCTACAACGCTCTACGATTCTATTAGATCAGGACCTATGGTTTAAAATGAATTCCGAACCACGACAGGCATCCATTTCGCCGCCGGACTCGAACCCGAAACCTGTGGTACCGAACGCCAGAGCGCTAACCACTCAGCCATCAAGCCCCCGTAATAGTATAGTTTTTTTTTAAATTATTATTTTTCATCTATTTTTTTTTTGGTGTCTTTTTTTACGTGCTCAATTAATAATACATTTTTTTAAGTATTTTATTTATTTTCCTTAGCAGATTCATAAATTTTGCTAATAAGTTTAGAATTCTTAGGTAGCAGTATTTGCATTGCATTTAATAAGGCTCCTTCTTTATAAAACTTTGTAAATTTCTTTGAAATTCAATAAATATGTTTGTTTTAAATTAACTACTTTTTAAATATTAATTTTGAGAGTATTATTATATCATTTAAGAACTATTCCTGTAAATTTTGCAAATTTTTGTAATTAAATCAAGTTTATAAAAGAATATTTATCAAAAAAAGAAAAACCCAACATGCAATTCCATTATAAAATCAAAACAAACAAAAGTATTAAATTTGTTTGTAAGCATTTAATATGATTTATATATTCAGTGATACGGTCTAATGATGTGAACGTGAATGATATAAATGCCAAATTTCAGCACATTTATGCGCAACTCATAAAATACCTTAATATTATAGGCAATATTAAATATATGTATTACACGGTAACACACAAATATTGAAAAATATGTATTCACCCGAGAAATATTCGTTTTTACTTTTTCAATTACTACTATTAGTTCACACTCTCCCCCTATATATATATATATATATATATATATAATATCTTGTTCAAATTTTTAATCGTTCGTAAAATACTTTTTATTCCTCCACTCAAGTTTAAGTACATTTTTTTTTGAACTTGTAGTGGATGACACTGGATGTTAATACAGTTTTTATAATATTAATTATTTCATTAAATTTAATTAATTAAGTTTAGGTTTATTATTTGTTTGTTCTAAATCTAATTCTTTAGTATGCAACCAAAAGATGGTAGCACAAGGAAAAATCAGTTTAGTTTTTCTTCTTTTTTTTTTCAATTCCTACTATTAGTTTACACTCTCCCTATATATATATTTATATATCTTGTTAGACTTGTAGTGGATGACACTTGATGTTAATACAGTTTTTACAAATATTTATTCATTAATGAAATTAATTTTTAGTTTTATATGGGAGAATTTCTGTTATATAAGATATTTAGCAGGATATAAATTTAGGAAAAATAAAAAGTAATTATTTAAAAAGTAACTAATACAATTTTTCTTTCTTGACCTAAGTAGAAACTGACTTAAAAACATTTTCCAATTCCTTCTATTCGCTCACACTCTCCCTGTATATATCTTGTTCAAATTTTCAATCGTATATATAAAATTTTTTTCATCCACACACGTTCAAATACATTTCTTTTGAACTTGTAGTGGATGACACTGGATGTTAATACAGTTTCTTCAAATATTAATTCATTAATTAAATTTAATTTAGTAATTTAAATTTTTTTTTACATTTAAGTTGCATATATCCACCAATAGATGGTGCCAGATAAACTTAAATAAATTTTATTGCTTATAATTTTAACAGAATTGCTAGAATAGAATTTTATTATTTATAATTTTAACAGAATTGCTAGAATAGAAGTTTATTGCTTATAATTTTCCTGCAGAAATATTACTTGTAGCAATCATATATGTTAAATTCATGATGAATTATACGTGTCATTTTTATGGAATTTATTATTTTCAATTCCTTCTATTAGCTCACACTCTCCCTATATATATCCTGTTCAAATTTTCAATCGTTTATAAAATACTTTTTATTCATCCACTCAAGTTCAAATACTTTTTTTAACTTGTAGCAGATGACACTGGATGTTAATACAGTGTTTTCAAATATTAATTCATTCGTTAAATTTAATTAATTAACGTTAGTTTTTTAGATTTAAGTTGCATATATCTACCAATAGATGGCGCCAGATGTAAGAGAAAATTTCAATTTGAAATGAAAACTTTTCTTTTTCATTTTGAATTCCTACTATTAGTTCACACTCTCCCTGTATATATTTATATATCTTGTTAAAATTTTCAATCGTTAATAAATACTTCTTATTCATCCACTCAAGTTCAAATAAATTGATGTTAATACACTTTTTTTCAAATATTAATTCATTAATTATATTTAAATAATTAACTTTCGTTTTTTATTTATTTAAGTTGCATATAAACGTTACAGATACACTTAAAAAAAAAGGAATGAAAATTATTTATAAAGGACTTCTTGCAATAGAGTGAAAAAAAGTGGGAATTGACTTTAAAAAAGGTTTTTTTATATTACTTGCTGTACATACATTTAAGGATAGTAATAAATTGAATTCAAATCAAAAGGCTGGTTTCTTTCGCGAATCTGCATTCGCAGTCCTTTGTACGGCCTCAGAACTATTTCGTCCAGGGGTAAAACTTTGTCTCTTGGATCAAGCGATCGAACTTTATACTTTCTCAAAATAGATGACAAAACTGTCTTTTCCTCCATCAATGCAAATTTTTGGCCTGAAAAATAAAAACGTAACAGAAAGAAAAATGGCCAAAGGAATCATAGGAATTAAAATTTTTAAGAACCTATTTATTATTATATGTTTAAAAGTTAAGTATCAATATAATTTTTAAAGTATGAGTCCATTTAAATATTAATCTTAGGGGTATTAGTGCATCATTTAAGATCTATTCAAAAGTCTTTTGTATATCTTCGCCAGCAAATTATTTCTCTGGATTAACTACAACTCTACATATAACCTGCGAGTTGGTTTTTGAAATATTTGCATTAGTAATACTAATCCTACACTTATATATAGCGGCCTGGTGGCCAAGTGGCTAGCGCTCTGGCCTTTGGTATCACAGGTGTCAGGTTGGAATCCTGGAGGTGGCATGGATGTTTGTGAGTGGTTCAGAATCCACTTTAAACTGTAGGTCCCGGTCTGTTTAACCTAAAGTGTGCACAAGATGGCCGTAGAGCGACATAACCAACCTACACTTATATAAAACTTTGCACGCCGTGATATAGATAAAAGTTAAATCTCATCATCATTAAATATCGAGATAGATAATGAAGATCAAATCTTTTTTGAAATTCCCGAGTTGTGCATCAAAAGAAAACTGGATTACATAGTGCACTGTAATTTCAGCACCATAAAATATGCTAATTTATAATTTTCACTAGTAACTATTTGTATATATTCCAATGAGATTTGGAATATATACAAATAGTTACTCAGAATGTATAATGAAAGCTTTAAGATGTATAGGATTTTATTCTGGCTTAATTCAAGACTTAACTGATAATGTATTTATGCAAATTTGATTTGTGCTAAGGTTATTCTTTTTAACTTTGGTATAGTATAAGAAATGTCCGTAGGAAGCTCTTGTTCTGTGTTGAGTTATTGTATTGTATGTTTGTAAATGAATATTATTAATTAGTTCTTGTTTGTCTCATTTTTAAATTATAATTAGTCATTTTTAAACGATTTCTGCTTTATTTTTACTAAAAATTAAGGTAGATGAATTAAAACATTTCAATTTCTAGGACTATATTATAAATGAGACACTCAATTTTTAATGTCACAAAAGCATGGAATTTATTCCCGATAGCTTTTCTCTTGATCTTAAATATTATTTTCATAATATTAACAACATTTAAAACTTGAGATATTATTTATTTATTTATTTGCAATCTTCTACCATGCCCACACCAGTGTGCCTAATGCCGAGTTGTGCCTTTTACAGTCTGGGAATGATGTGGGTGAAAAGGTCTGATTGGGCTCTGTGACGCTCTATGGTCATATGAGACCGCGGTCTATGGTTTAAAGTGGATTCTGAACCACCACAAACATCAATGTCACCACCGGAATTCGAACCCGAAACCTGTGGTACCGAGAGCTAGCCACTCGGCCATCAGGACTCCTATATATTTTCAATTGCAATTGCAATATATTTGATTATTAATATTTAGAAAATTATTTTGCAAACAACTTTTCCATTCATCTTTAACAAGTGATAGCGGCCTGATGGCCAATTGGCTAGCGCTCTGGCCTTTGATACCACAGGCTTCAGGTTCGAATCTTGGCGGCAGCATGGATGTTTGTTAGAGGTTCGAAATCCAGGTTAAATTGTAAGTCCCGGTCTAATTGTGTGCTCAATGACTCTCTGAAGTGTGCACAAAATGACAGTAAAGGGAGACAAACTAAACCAAACCTAATAAGTGATAATAAGTAATTAACAAAGAGAAAAGCCATTCACCTATGCAGTTTCTGGGTCCTGCCGAAAAGGGCACGTAGGCGAAAGGGTGCCTCCCTGCGCTGTTCTCCGAAGTGAATCGATCTGGATCAAACTTTTCGGGGTTGGGAACACTTTGGGATCCCGGTGTAACAAATAAGTGTAGACCACACATGGATCCTTCAGGAATCACTTGGCCTTCTGTTTAATATAAAAATATAGTCGTGCCCATTAAACCCTGGCTGAAGTCACGATTACGTTTATTAATACGTTATGCATACAGCAAATTCATCTTCCCGAATGTTTACTTTTTAAAGACAATAATACTGTACCCAAAAAGTAAGATAAATTATTTTTTTCAAAAACTCTTTATTTATTCTCCCAAATTTATTTCATCGCTTTCACAATAATCCCCTAGGGACACAATGCATTTATGCCAACTTTTTCCACTTCTCAATGCATGCTAAAAAAGCCATCGGCCGGGATGGCCTTCAAAGTGCGTGGCGATTCACGTTGAATCGACTGAAAACGGTGTCCTCCGGAGTGGTCTTTTGAGTTTATGGTATGAGACAGAAGTAGCACGATGCTAAATCAGTTGAATAGGGTGGTTGTGGAACGATACAGGTTTCATTTTTTGTCGAAAAAGTCGCAAAGAATCAATGCAGTGTGAGCTGGCGCATTCAGTGTTTTCGGTAACAATCGAGATTTGACACGTTTGAGGCCCAAAAGGAATTAATTCAGACATTTCAAAATCGCCGGGAATCAGATTTTAGCGTCTCCAAAGCCAAGCTTAACTCAAACATTAATGAATATTTCGACGTCAAATTTCACACAGATGTCAAGGACAATGCCATCAACCTAAAAAGAAAAAAAAAATTGAAATTCCATAAACGCGGTAATTTTAAATTGAAAACTGGTCTAATTTTCTGGACACAGTAGTAATACTGTAAATCCATATAAAAATGAACATACAAAGTTAAGACGGCAAAAAGTACAAATAGTTACCAAGTTAATCTGTATGTCACTCCTGAGCATTCTCGCAACAGCTGGCACGGAAGGGTAAAGTCTCAAAGGATTCCTTTTAAAGAATAAATAAAACAGTATTATGAGTTTGGTATGTTTTATGTTTTTGAATTCCTACCATTAGTTCACACTCTCCCTATATATATAATTTGTTCAAATTTTCAATCGTTGTAAAATACTTTTTATTCATCCATTCTAGTTCAAATACATTTTTCTTGAAACTTGTAGTGGATGCATACTGGATGTTAATAGTTTTTTCAAATATTAATTCATTCATTAAATTTAATTAATTAACGTTAGTTTTTTTAGGATTTAAATTGCATGTATCGTATTTAACAGAGGCGCTATTTGTGATGTAAGATGAAAATTTCAACTTTATTTATAAAGGACTTCTGCAATATAATTGAAAAAAAGTAGAACTGACTTAAAAACTTCTCTTTTATATTACTTGTTTAAGTGTAAATAATAAGAAAATT
>BPLR01008633.1:0-49432 GCA_021605095.1 Caerostris extrusa | reverse complement strand
GTCATTATTGCCTATAATTAGTTTTGGTACTTATCTTTATAAATTTATAATGGTTAAGCTTGCGTCTTTAATACATAGCAGCCATAGCAACCCGGAAAAATAGGTTATTTTACCTCAAAAGCTTAAAAAAAAAATAACAAACTCGCTGTAAACAAACGTTTGGAATACGCTGATTTTAAACATTGAAAAAAGGATCCATTGCTAAATAGAATTTTTATAATCATCTTTAAAAAAATGTTATTGAGTTTTTTTAAGTGATAAATTAATATTATAAAAAATGCAGTACACCAATTAATTTATATATTTAAAAGTGAATAAATCAAACATGAAGTTTTTACAGATTTTCTCGAAAAACAACAACATTTTTTTTTAAAAAGTAAATGCAAGTCTACAAATGTTTTAAATGTTCTAGATTTCCACCATTTTTAATAATGAAACAAATGGCGGAATTGAAACATTTGTTTCCTTTAACGACATAGAAAAAAAGCAAAAATATTTCCCTCCTTTTTCCTTTTTCAATAAGTTGAATTTAAGTAAATTAGTTAAATATAATGAATGCAACAGATAAATAATAAATTAAATAAATATTATGATTATTTACATAAGTTTAGCTGCTATTTAAGTAAAAAAAAAAAAAAAAGTAATATAAAAAAAGAAATTTTAAATCACTTCCTACTTTTTTTTTCACCATATTGCAGAAAAGTTCTTTTACAAATAAAGTTGAAATTTTCCTCTTACATCTGGCGCCATCTATTATTAGATATATGCAACTTAAATCTAAAAAACTAAAATTAATGAATTAAAATTTAATTACTGAATTAATATTTGTAAAAAACTGTGTTAACGTCATGCCTTCCACCTCACAAGTTCAAAAAATGTATTTGAACTTGAGTGGATAAATAAAAAAGCAGCTATGAACGATTGAAAATTTGAACAAGATATATAGGGAGAGTGTGAGCTAATAGAAGGAATTGAAAAAGAATTCAAATTCAATAAATAACTGATTAAACTTCATCCCACTGGGGATATCTTAGTAAATTGAAAGTTTTTGTCGAGTAAATTCAGTTTATTTACAAAAATCTTATTTATGCGTAAAAAATAATAATAAACAAAACAATAACATATATTCCTAAAAACACACCAGTTAAGACAGTAACTGTCACAACCAGACCACACTGAAGCACTAACTGATCGTGGCTGTGGAAGACTTTTATAGGGCTCATAGAATGATTGAGATCCTTCTGGCGATATCCTTTTGGCTTCCAATTGTGGTCTGATGCCAAGTTCGCTTTAATGAATTGTCGTAATATTAAGAATCAAAAACATTTTCCAATAGGTATCAACTATATAAACAATTTAACATACAAATAATTATGAAATTAATAATCAGTTAATTAAACTAAACAACTATTAGATACAACAACTATTGATATTTTTAAAATGAATTGTAGTTATAATTCATTCTTTTCTTTTAACATAAGAACCCCAAAAGAATGTGTTTCTATTTGAAAATGGGAGTTCTTTAATTTAGGGTTCTGCTTGTTTTTTATGATCCCCCGCCCCCACCCCCCTACCCCCTCTCAGTGACGGTTTTCCTAAACAAAAAATGGCCGCTACGGTTGTAGAACATTTAATGACCTGGTAAATAAGCATTTCGCATGCTGCTAACAATGGCGAAATGTAAAAGAAAAATTAAAAATCTAATGATATATGATGTTCTTTTTTAATTTTCAAACAGTTATTGCTTTTGTTAATAAATGCGTAATAATATCGCTCCTTAACTTTTTAAAAACAGCTGTTATGTCTCGCCGATAAACAGATTATATAATCAGTGCCGTCTTTGCTTGGGCGCCGTCGCCCGGGCCGCCGCCACACTCATCGCAAAGTGAACGTGGCTTCTCACCGAACTTTAAGCTTAATATCTCAGTCAGGTGTAAGTTATTGCACAACATGTTAAGTAATCGAGCAGTAATTAAATAAATATTTTTAAAAATAATTCATTTTCCATACAATACTTAAGCACTCCATTCTCCCAATTCATAAAAGTAAAAGGAATTTAAACATCCTTACATTCCACTCCTGTACCGGCTGATAGTTACCCATGTCGTCCCACTAACTTATCATTCATTGATGTTATTTCACAGCCATATCAAATAAACGAAAAACATAGATAATAGCACACAATCTTGCTCAAAATTAAAGAAATTTAAATATATCAAATGATATTGACACACAAACAATCCAATAGACAATTCAAAAGCAACGGATTCAAAAGTAACGGTTTTGGTTGTATTGACACTACAATGATTTCAATAAAAAAAAAATTACAAATTAAAAATTACGAGCATGTGTGATAAACAGACATGAACAAATATAATAATTAAACTTGAACGGAATGATAAACACGAACAGACAAACAAGTGTGATAATTAAACAGTAACAGACGCATAGCTATGATATCAATCATTAAAAAAGAGGTTGCCTTAAAACCACCGAATTTAAACGATCATCGCCCTTTTCGAGGAAAAAAACTTAGCGAAATCAAAACCCTAAACTGCAGAATCCCAGTAAAATTAACAAGCACGATAAATCTTGAATTATTCATTCAAAATACACTTTTGTTGACCCATAGTAAAATGCGAAGCTAGCATGCAAAGGATATTAGGTTCTAAATCTGCTAGTAACATCTGTTGTAGAAATGAAGAGACATATTGGCAATTATGACAACGTGCGTAAAGTGCTTCGCATCGACAGCAGAATGGTAGAAGGTTGCATCTCCATGCGCAATTGCTCATCAGTTACCCCTGAAATCTTCCCGAAAATCAATATCGTCGCTAATCGGTTTATCGTTTAAGACATGAATTAATAATGAGGCCCACTCGATGTTATGCATCAAATAAAGTAAACAATTTAATTCAATAGTAATTATAAAAATAACAGTTAAACATTTGCTTATGTATTTGTAAATGAATACAAATACATTTTTCTCTGTGCTATTTATCCATGCAATTCTTATAACCACAAAAAGCTAGAAGAATGCATTCCACATTAAAAAAAATAATTGTCGAATAATATTTCAAAGAATTATTTTTATTGCCAACAAATAATATATTAATAATATATATCTATGGATTGTAACAATCTATTTCTTCGTTTTCAATAAAATATAAACTTCTAAAGCAATATCAATTGTCATTTCCTTCTGATGTTTAATCGTTAATTTAAGATACAAATCTCAGAAATAATATATATATTGGATTTGCTCAAGATTCGTCGAAAAAACCAATCTTCGTATTTATTGGTGAATAGAATTCAACTAATCAGATTTTGTGCGAGAGTCAGGGGGTCAATAAGAAAGACTGCATTTAATAGATTGAGGGCAGATGCGAGCTATATAACTTTATGAGCAAAGGGGAAATCAAGGATATAGGATTGGAAACATACGATAAAGGTTCTTATACTGGAGCCGAAATTCTTTCTCTTTCCACATAAAACATCTTTAATTCCCGACTCAGAATTCTGATACACAATTATTCTACATATATTGTTTTATTACAAGCACCGTTTACAAAGTTAATATTTCGATAAAATATTCTAATTGATTTTATTATTCAAATAATAAAAAAAAAACCTACAAAAGTTGACCAAATCAGCAATGCTTATTTTCGACATTCGTTTTCATACAAATGATTTGACCTCAAAATTGGATACATGACAGTGAACCAAGACATGAGACACTCTTTAAAAATACATTAATTTTGAAATGGTTTAAAAATAAATCATAATTAGGCTTAATCACAAGCAATAAGCATATTGCTGATCCCAGTCAATGCAGATCATTGCTGTTCCTTTTATATGTTTTAAGGTACGAATTACTCTTTTGCATCACATGCTTCTCCTTTTCGTTTTTAAGTACTCACAATCAGCCTCAGATCATGGTGCATCAAGATCTAGTAGTGCCCACGAACATGATCATCCATACAGTCCCAGATCATTGCTGATCCTTTTATATGTTTTTAAGTATTCACAATCATGACCTCATTACAACACATGAGGTCCTTTTCGTTTTTAAGTACTCTAATCCAGCCTCAGATCATGATCATCATCTATCATCATTTGCCTTTTATATGTTTTTAAGGTACGCTTCTTTTTCGTTTTTAAGTACTCACAATCAGCCTCAGATCATGGTGCATCAAGATCTAGTAGTGCCTACGAACAGGATCATCCATACAGTCCCAGATCATTGCTGATCCTTTTATATGTTTTTAAGGTACGAATTACTCTTCTGCATTATATGCTTCTCCTTTTCTTTTAGTTTCATTTAGAACACACCTCATGTACAAAAACAAGAAAACTAAGTGTACGATGATCTTTTGCATTTCCCAAGTGGTGGACGAAACATTTAAGAGGTACGAATCTTTTGCCCTGGTTTTTAAGCATTAGATCAGAACTGTTTATAAGTCAGGGAATCATTATTAATTTGAGAAATTGAAATTTGATTAATTAGGCAAACTTCTCCTTTTCGTTTTTTAAAGATTTTTTACAAATCTTAAAGGTGACAGTGAATGATCAAAACAGTCCCAGATCATTGCTGATCCTTTTAAAAGCACTTGCTAAAATAAATCCTTTTAGTTTTCTTCTAAAGGTGGACTACATTTAACGATAAATTTAGTGGTGGACAACATTTAATGGTTTGCACTACAGAAATAAGTAACATTTCTAACTTTGCAGCATTTTGAAATAAAACTTTTTACAAATCTTAAAGTGCAACAGTGAATTAAAACAGCTTTCTGGTTTACGGCAAAAATAAAGTTTTCTCAACTTTTCACAGTGAATGCAAAAATTTGTTTTCTGAAATAAAACTTTTACAAATCTTAAAGGTGGACTGCAGTTTAAACAGCATTTGTTGCAAAGGGAACTTTCAACTTTACAGTGAATGTAAAACTTTTGACAAATCTTAAAGGTGGGACTACATTTGAACAGCAGTGAATGTTAAAGTAGTTTTCTGACTTAATAGCTGTGATTTGTCGAAACAAAACTTTATACAAAATTCAAAGGTGGGCTGTAGTTTGAATAGCAGTGAATGCGAAGAAGCTTTCAAGCTTGGCACCACTTGTCTAACTGAAATAAAAGCTCCTTCTAATTGTTCTTGCACTGAATGTAAATTTAGTAAACAGCTGGCTCAACAACCAACTTAAATGTAGTTTCACTTAGTTATTTTCAAATCTAATAATATATTCTCGCATTCAGAGATTATCTTTTTTCCGACCTTTTCATTTATTAATATAAGAATTTTTGAAATACTTGTGTTTTTAAAGTTGCTTGTACTTTGTGTCAATGCTGTGTCTGATGATTTAGAATGAAATTTAATATTAATTTAGTATTTTCATTATCATCCTCATCAGTAGCACAACAGCCGCATGGTAGGCCAAGGCTGTCTGCCTACTGGCAGATTTCAAGACAGGAGATGTTATCGTTTTTTTACAGGGTAGAATTGTCAGCTCTACTACTAACGCTCTACGGTCATTTTAGACTGGGACCTACGGTTTAAAGTGTATTCCTTAGTAACTATTTAGCTATATTTATGTTATTATATTCTAAACTTTTTCACGTAAAATTTTTTCACCTATTTTTGTATCATTTAATATTTTCATTAATTTTATCTTTGATTTATTAAATTTTTTCCCTCGATGTTAGTATCCTTTGGTTAAAAAAAAAAAAAATTGTCTTACACGTATTACAATCAGAGATTAACTTATCAAATACAATAAACTATTTTTATTGCCTTTCTTTTTTATTAATAACTAAGCAGTAATCTTCATGGTGATGCGACAAATTTAATCTTTTGTCGTCATTCCTTTATTGACTAAATTACTCCATTCAAAACTTGATCATACTGCATATAAAGTCACTCCATTTATAAGATCATATGACAGGGAATATTTTACATCGAGATTTGACTGTATTTAACGAAGTAATACAACACTTCCAGTGAAGTTTCCTGCAAGACACTGGGGTTTTCATCTAAGATGAATCCTGTATCGTCTGGTGGAAATCAATAATTCTCTTCCTCCCCCTCCCCCTACAGAAGTCAACCCTCCTTTTCCTCCTCCCTCCTACAGCTGCTGCCTCCCCACTTAAAGCAACACATCACGTTCCAAGACGATAGAACAAGAATTCGTCGCTGCAGATTCTAGAAAGGAAAATTGGAATCGAATGGCAGACGAGATTTTGAATGGAAGCAAGAACAAATTGTGCCTCCTATATTCGAATCAAGGCTATTCTACCCTCCTCCCTCCCTCAAAAAAAAATGCATTTTATGTTTTTGCTTAAAATAGACTCGGTTTTTTTGTGGGTATTGATATTTTGTATATACATGTTGGTGTAATGTATTTTTTAAGTTTGGGAAAATGTATCGATAAGTTTCAAGTCGCACAATCATCTAGTCACAACTATTGTCTGAAATTGCAAATTCTTTTATTCTATTATACTTATTTTATCCTTCATTGATAAACATGAAAAGGGAAACAATATACAAAAGAAAACTCATATTGATAATAGAATAAATAGTGAAATAATAGACAAAAATGTTGCAAAGATTATTTCAAGAGATATATCAATATGATTCATGGGACAAATTTGAGGGATAGTCCAACTTTCTGAAACATAATTTTTTTTTTTTTTTTTTTGTATAGCTATGTAGGGTCAGACGTGAAGTGTTGAGGGTCGAACACACTTTCAAACGAATGTCTCGCAATAGCCAGACACAATGTACCACCCGTCACGGTGAAGAGTTTCAATTCCTCTGGCTGACAACTCTAATGTATTCTTACTCTGTTTTAGCAACTGTGTTTTCTTTTAGGAGACTCCAGTTAACTCATTTGAGGACTCGTTGCTCGACTATCTCGTTCGCGAAATACCTGGCATCTTTGGAACTGTTCGCCAATCACTCCTCCTCCAAACCAAGCATGTGTTACTGTGGGCGATCGCAATTTCGAGCATTTATTGTGAACATTGAATCAAAGATGCATTTTGCAATGATGTTATAATTAAACAATGCTTTTCTTTTTTATGTCTCATTTTTTTTGCGTTTGTTCTTCCAAATGTCACTCCCGACCCTACATTCCTATACAAAAGAAATGTATATTTTGCTAGCTATACCACCCCCTCCGAGTTTTTCCAATGACAGTGCATATTGATCAGCATGTGTGTCTTTCGTTAACAAGAAAATGCAATGTTAGAGTATCGAAAATGTTTTTTTTTTTTTAAATTAGCATCGGAATACTACGTCTTCCAATCAAGTACTTTCAATATCATTTAAAAATAGAGCCTTTAAAATACTAGTGTACATAATTTTCCTGAGTGCGAGACTTTCCGAGAATGTTCTTACCATTAACAAAATGTTGTTTTCAATGCAAGCATTTTGGGAGTGAACACCATTGGTCCCCTGTTCTTTTCACAGACTAGTCTATATTTAGTTTTACAGGAGATTCTAAACGTGTTTACATCTAGAGGGAGTCGGGAACACGAAATTATCCCTCGAACATTATAGAACGGGACCGTTTCGATAGTGGAAGTATGATAATAGGGGAAGGAATAATGAGCGATGGACTGACGCCCTTACACGTTTTCAACAGCAGACCTGAGACCACCCAGTGATATCAGAATCAGGTCTTAGAAATGTAAGACTTTTCAGAGGTGCATATAAATCTGATTTTTTGTTTGTTTATGGACGATGTTTGTCCACATCAAGCAAACCTCGTTGATGAATTCCTTGAAAGTGAAAACATTCAGCTTATACCGTGGCCAGCAAAGTCTCCCGATCTCAACCCGATAGAGAAGTTATGGAACTACCTTCAAAGAGCAATTGCACGTAGACATCCCCTCCTTGAGATGTAAATGCTTCGAAGTCGGCATTGCTGGAAGTGTGGAGCCTAATTCTTAAAACTGTGGGAATTAAGCTCCACTCTTAATTAAATTCATGTGGTTAACAACGTTATTGCCAGTATGAAAACACGTTGTGATATATGAGTACAAGTCCGGGAGATCACTTTCCATATTAAATTCGTATGGCATCATTTTTCTGCATTCTCTTTGCCACATTTTATTACCATTTTTATTTTTCATGCTACAATTACATATCATATGTAATACTCTTATTTTTTTCCTCCGTTTTATGTGTCATAATGTTATATATCATATATCCAAACAAATTAATAAAATTATAGCTCACATTTTTTGAGAAATACGTGAATTTATGCATGTAAAGAAATTTTTGGACTTGAATATATATATATATATATATATATATATAACAAAAGTTAATTTTATTTTCTAACATGTTTAGTCTGATAGCTCATTATTAAACTATTCTGTAAAAGATAAAAGAGCTTTTCTTAAAACATGAAAGTTAATTTTGATTCCACTTGAATTCCAATGTTGACTCCACTTCTCCAACACAATCTTCCAGAGACCATCCAATATTTTGAGATGCTGTTCATGCAGAGTTTATTTCAAAATCCCAAATGGGATTTTGAAATAAACTTCTGCACAGTCCCTATGTGTCTGTAGCAGACACGTAGGGACTTGTGTTGGGATATCTTTTGAAATATGAGATACAACTTTAGATATAAGTTATGTCCGTACCTTTGTTGGGTATGCATTTTTTACCCGTTTTTCTCAGTCAAATTTTAATTTTCGGCGTTTCTTTTCTTTGTTATAAATTATGTTACATTTTACAAGTAGAAATATTAAAATCATGTTTTTCATATTTTTTTTTATTTGTGAAGAAAAAGCATTTTTCTTCACAACGAGCGGAAATATAGTTTTCGATAGATTGCTTATTTTGTTACATATTAATAATATTAGTGAGACGATGATAATTAAACCTTACCAAATTTATGTCTTCTGTGGGGTTTTTTTTTTTTTTTTTTTTTTTTTTTTTTAGCTCGTTTATATTTAATTCATAGAGTCGGAATCGTTACAAAAATGTCTGAACATCCACTGTAATGGGAGAAAATGCATTTAAAGACTATAGTAAAAAACAAGAGAGACGACTTTTTTTTTTTTTTTTTTCTGGAGATTTTTTTTTCCCCTTATCCCGTTTGGTAGACAGAAACATCTAGACCAAGTTTATGAATCCGTCTGTTCTCATAAAAGAAAGCGGAAGGGGGAGGGGGCATCTTCTGTTGTGATGGAACAACCCGTGAGTAGAAGTCTGACTTGGCTCCGTGACGCTGAAGAAGGAAGGCAGTGAGTTCCGGGAGGACCTTTTTCGTTCCGGATGGACCCCGCATTTGCTTATCATATGGAAGAATACCCGGAAAACTCCCACCATGTAGGTTCACTTACGAGGCAAGAGGCTGAACATCGGGCAAACACCATCGAGTCTCTTCATTTTTTTGAAACTGTGCCGACAACAATGCCAGGGATTGAGCCCCGTCCCTAATGCTCATCAGCGACACGAGTTGCCACTGAACCACGAGTCGGGCTACAGATTTTTAAAAATCGATATCATTTTTTAATCGATATTACTATTAATTATTAATTTGATCTTGGCTAAAGCTTTTCGTTTTTATTTTTTTTTTTTTTTAATTCTCATCTTTAACTTCATATAAAGCCTTTTTCATAATTTATCACACACTGATGTAAGACCAGTGTTGAATTTTGTCTAATTTTGTAATATTGTAATTTTTGTCTAATTTTGTAAGAGATGGACAAAACTCTTTAAACATGAAATTTAAAAATTTTTTTAACGTATAACTAATTATAGTGTGCAAATCATGGTAATGGGTGGTAGGAACAATTGGTAATTGCAATTAGAACAAGTAGAACAGTTGGTAGTAGGTACAATTAGAAGTAGAACAATTGGTAGTAGATATAATTTTAGGTGGTAGTTTTATTGAATCGATTTCTACGAAGTTTCCTAAAAGATGTCCACCATACGCATATGCTTATAAACACTACTCCTAAGTTTTAATATTTCTTGGCGTATAATCTGTGGATTACAGAAAAATTACAAATAGATATTATTTGACAAAATAAATAAATATAATTTAAAAAAAAAAAAAATATATTGTTTAGTTGTTCAATACAAAGTCATAGATCGCACTAACGTGATTATTGTGTAGTGAATGGATCTTTTGATCTCATTTCAATGTTAGCTTTGTAGCTGAAGACTCCACGCGAGCGCTCACATTCATAAAAGCGTGGGCGTGTAGGAACAAATCCCTCCGTAACTTGGCCAGCACACGAAATCTTGGGGACACTAGATCCCTGGTTAATTAACCTAAAGAATGCACAAGATGGAAGCTGATCGACAAACCAAGCCTTATAAAACTCTTAAAATGCGAATTTTTACCTTTTGTTTAGCCTATAATCAGCTAATTATAGTGTGTAAATTAAGGTAATATGGTAATAATAATATATATATAATTATTTTAGGTGGTAGTTTTATCGAATTGATTCTACGAAGTTTCCTAAAAAAAGTTGTCCACCATACACATAGGCTTAAAAACTCTACTTCCAAACTTTAACTAAATTACAAACAGATATTATTTGAATAAAAAATAATAAATAAATAAATATAATTAAAAAAAAATATTGTTTAGTAGTTTGGTATAAAGTCATATATCGCACTAACGAGCTTATTGTGTAATGAATGGATCATTTGATCCCATTTCAATGTTAGCTTTGTAGCTGAAGACTCCATGCGAAAGAGCTCACATTCATAAAAGCGAGTGCGTGTAGGAACAAATCCCTCCGTGCCACACGAAAGCTCGGCGACACTAGGAAAATGACTATCTCTCTCTAGAAGGGGTGTCAGATGATTTCCTTTCAGCCACTCGAATTATCTCGTTTGCTCTCTCCCAGCAAAGGGGGAGTCTCCCCGTATCGGAAGTTGGAAAAATGATGCCCCTCTTTAACCGTATCGCTTTAACGGTGACTTCTTCTGACAGCGCGGAAAGAGGGGAGGGACGGTGTTTTGACTCCCTCTCCTCTTTCTCCAACCCCTGCTCTTGAAAATAGGCGGGGGATGAGTTTTTATTTTATTTTTATAATATATGAGAAGTGAGTCATCACTGGAAAACGAGTGGCTTTTTGGTACCGGTTGAAAAGCTTGGAGAGTGTCATATTGAAATACTTAAAAATATTGAATTTTTTTTTTTTTTTTTAATTTCATATGGAAAAAATATGGACTACGGATGTTTGTAATGGTTCGAAATCTACTTTAAACCGTTGGTCCCGTAGAGCAGTGTAAGGTAATGTTACACGCACCAGTAGTATATCTTGAAGCTACACGTGTTCCCTGGATAGTGTTAAGTGAATAACAGCAGTGCAGCCCTTGCGTATGGCATAAAGATTAACTGTCTCTGTATTACCAGCTGCGTTACAACAACAACGGATACAAATACTATATAGAGGGAGACGAAGAAATAAAAAATACAAAAACAAAATTGTTTTCTTTATTGAAAAATGCAAGAGTGGTTAAAAAAAAAAAAAAAAAAAACTTTTTTATTTGCTCCATTCCTTGGCTAGTGCTAATGTGCATAGTTAAGGTATGGGAGGGCTCAGATTTTCATCAACTGGTAGCATCCGTTGCAGTTCCTGCTTTTAAAAACGAGGGGACTGGATGGCAACTGTGACAATGTGTATTTGCTTCTCGCAGTATCGACAGCTTGGCTGCCTGGTATGATTTGGCCAGATTTTCTTAAATGCAACGCCCAAATGTGGGTGCAGTTACTCCTAAAAGCTTTTCTAAAAGCCAATGTCCTCCCCCTCATCTATCATCATCGTGATGTTTTTAAATAATTTTTATTTTTTATTTATTTATTATTATTTTTTTTTTGGACGGGAGTGCTTATGCACCTCATTTTGAGTAACGATATATAGAGATGATTTTTTTGTTACTCGGTAATCTGCAAGACAAGTTTTTCGATTAAGCAGTTACTCAAAACATTTATCGAGGACATCAATTTGTTTATTTGCTTTCTGCGGAAATTTTGACTTTTTTTACATAAATTGCCATCTGATTTTTAGTCGAAATTTCGATATTTGATGAATACTTAAACTGAGGAAAGAAAACGCAGTGAAATTATTTAATAAATAATAAAATGTCAAAAACTACTACAAATTACCACAAATTTCAGAGGAATCTATCAGCTATTTCATTGACTCGCTAAAAAAATAAATAAAAATAAAAAATAAAAAAATATATATAAATATCATTGTGTGCTTTTCTGCAGTTGGAAAAGTTGTCCATTTTTGCTCCCCGACCCAAAATAATCAAAACGTTTGATTTCTGAGAAAAAGCGAATTCTGATAAAAAGACATCGAAATTTAAAATGCAGGACAGTAACTTTTTGATATTTCGCCCAAACCGAATAATTTGAAAATTAAGATTTTTTTATTATTTTTAGGTGAATTTTAAATGTTTTTAAAAAAAATTTAAATCAAATAATAATAATAATAATTCCGCAATTAAGGGTGTGATTTCCTATAAAATGATACGAACCTGAAAATTCTAGGATCGAAATTTTTTTTAATAGTTCAGCAAAACCGAAAAGTTCAAAAATTCAAATTTATCCTATTATTAAGTGAATTTTATATCTTTTGAAATAATAAAAGAAACACATGTACATCCTATAATGTTCAACAAAATAAATTAATAAATTACAATTTTTGTAAGGGGCTTGAAAAAGCTGTAGAAAGTTATGAAGACTTCTCTTAAAATCAAAATGAAAGAAATGATGAGGTGTGTAAAGCAGCCCTTTTTGAAGGCGTAGGGTTAAAAATTCGACTACAGATTCTTTTTAGAAAAATAATTTTTGTTTTTCAAAAATTCTAGGAATTAACGTTAAAATTAAATGTTCAGGAGCCATTTCTTTTGTGCTCTTGAATAGTACAACCCGTAATAAAGACAGCGACTGCTTTAGCAGCAAACCCAGAAAGTGTTGAGAGACTTTTCTTCAGCACGAGTATTGTCAAAAGCCATCTTGGATCAATAACTAAAAAAGAAGTTATACATGCTGTTTCTATTATTAAGAAAAACAAGTAATATATATATAAAAAATTTAAGTCAATTCCTACTTTTTTTCACTATATTGCAGAAAAGTCCTTTACAAATAAAGTTGAAATTTTCTTCTTACACCTGGCGCCATCTATTATTAGGTACATTCAACTTAAATCTAAAAAAAACTAAAAAATAAATTAATTAAATTTAATGAATGAATTAATATTCGAAAAAACTGCATTAACATCCAGTGTCCTCCACTACAAGTTAAAAAATGTATTTGAACTTGAGTGGATGAATAAAAAGTATCTTATTAATAATTGAAAATTTGAACAAGATATATAAATATATATAGGAAAGTGTGAACTAATAGTAGGAATTGAAAAAAGCATTTAATATACAACAATATCCGACTCTTTGTCCACTGGCAACATACGCAGCTAGATTGCAAGAGGGTTGAAGATCGAATCAACTGGAAGTATTGTTCTAGTAACTGCTTTCAGAAACTATCAGATTAGTTGGGAATGTGATAATGTGTGTAAAGAATCTCGCACCGATATTCTGGCTGGCTGATGAGAGTCTTTCGGGTTTTCTCCCGTAGTACACATGGAAGTAGGGCAGTTGTCCCTAAAAGTCCTCACGGAAGGCACTTACCACCTTTCATCACCCTTGGGTGGACTATTCATGATATAAATAAGTAAAACATGAGGCCCACCGATGACACTTACACATAAAATATTTTTTTTGTTTTTCAAAATTTTCGAAAATTAATGTTAAAATTACATGTTGAGGATACAATTCATTGGCATACTTTAATTCTACATCCAGTTCAAAAATAGTGATTGTTTTAGCAGCATATTAAGTACGTATTGAGAGACTTTTCTCCTCACTGAAATTTATAAGAAGCTATCTTGGATCAACAATGAAATCAGAACTTATAGAAACTATTCTATTATTAGAAAAATAAGATTTAATGAATTACAAATATAGCATGCTTTGTACTTTCAACTGGAACTGTAGTTAAAATGTACAATTTGCTTTATTCTCTCTCTCTCTCTCTCTCTCTATATATATATATATATATATATATATATATATATATGGACCGACTTTGATGAAATTTTGTGTGTGTGTTTGACATAACATGGTGAATATTTTTATTGAAAATCACCTTTGTTGTAAGTCGCCACCAGATGTTGCTGCAGTATATCAACTTCTATACCGTTCAGCCAATCGCTCTGAAAATTGGTAATAATATGTATTCGAGTATGAAAAATAGGTTCGAGCTATCCACTTTACTGTTATTTGCCACCAGATTGTACTGCGGTATTTCATCTTATATACCATTCAAACGAAATCCATGAAAATTAGTTTTCACATATATTGGAACATGGAGAATATATTCGAGATACGTAATTTTCTACAATGCATACTTTTGGCAGGACAACGTATGACGGGTTCAGCTAGTTTTCTATAATAATTTAATACTTCATTTGGTAGTGTTATATTTATAGGATAAACGCATTTTTATTAGTATATTTAGAGTACGTTTATTAGTATATTTAGAGTTTTGTCTTTTAAATGAGTGCAAATACCTACATCTTTAAAGTTGTTAAAAAATACTTAGTTATGAAATATATACTTGTTAATATAATATTATAAATATATACTTTGTTATGAAATTATAAAAAATACTTTGTTGTTATCGTAACAAAGTTTAATAAAAGTCAATGAATCTATTTCGTAAATTCTTCCAAATCCATTAATAAAGACCATGGTACATAAAATTGCGGAAAAGAGTTAAGAGTCGGAACATTTTTGGCCGACTTCCCACCTCTGGTACAAAGAAGTTTTTATTAAGATATATAAGTTTGCAGAAGGGGTCGTCAAACCTTGGTGACCGCCTCATTTTCAGGGTGTTTATCGCCCCTCTATTACTGCGAAATTATAATAGGGCAATAAAGAAGATGCTCTTTGTTAATTGAAATTGTTTATATTGCAGCAATTATCGTAAGTGTTTGTAATACTACTGTGTTCAAAAAAGTAAGACCAAGTTTCAATTTAAAATTCCCGAGGCTTATGAAATTTCAACTTTTTTTTTCTTTTTAGTTTGCTGGCACTGTCCTTAACATCTGTGTAGAATTTCAAAAAACAGTCAAAATAGTCATTAATGTTTGAGTTACGCTTTGGCTTTGTGAGACGCTAAAACTGATTCCGGCGATTTTTGAAATGTCTGAATTCATTGAGCAAAGAACTTGTATTAAATTTTGTTTGCGGAAACGTATAGAATGTTGTAGAAGGTATTCGGAAAGAAATGTTTGCAAGTGGTATAAACAGTTCAAAGGGCCTCTGGTCGACCCTCAACTCAATCGACGAAGCTCACGTCCAAAAAAATTTAAAGATTTGGTGCTTGCAAACCGTCGATTTACGATTAGAGACCTTTCTGATGATGCTGGAATTTCAAAAGGATCGGTCAATTCCATTTTGGGCTTCAAATCTCTATTGGTACCGAAAACACTGGATGCGCCAGCTCGCACTGCATTGATTCTTCGTGACTTTTTCGCCAAAACTGAAACCCATATCGTTCCACAACCACCGTATTCACACTTCTGGCTATTCCCTAAACTCAAAAGACCACTTCGGGGACACCGTTTTGAGTCGATTTAAGAGATTCAACATGAATCGCCGCGCGCTTTGAAGGCCATCCCTGCCGATGACTTTTTAGCATGCATTGGTAATTGAAAAAAAGTTGGCACAAGTGCATTGTGTCCGGAGGGATTACTTTGAAGGCGATGAAATAAATTTGGTAGAATAAATAAAGAGTTTTTGAAAAATAAATAATTGGTCTTACTTTTGAGCACAGTAGTATATTATGTACCATTATGATGACTTAATGTTAAAAGGTTTCACTGGGGGAGGGGGATGGAGAATGGTCAGTTAAATTTGATTTCTATGTTATTTTATTTTATGTTGAATATTTTTCTTGGATTCTAATTGATTTTTATAGGTTATCGTTTACAGAACAAAGCATATCAAAGCAAAGCGAATTGTTACTGAAGCAAGAAAGAGCCAAGTAATTTCTGCTTATTTTGTTATCAATTAGGAAATATAGAAAAGCAAAAATATTTTCTGATATGTAAGTGTTGCCTTTTTTTATTAGACAAGAACTGGAACAATCCTGTTTTTTAAAATGTTTCAGATTTCAGAAAAATAAATGAATAGTTTAAAAAACTAAAAACACGCTTTTAGAGTTAATCAATCTAAAAAGTAAAAAATAATTGTTAACATAAGAATAAAATGACTGACGAGAAAATGAATGTCACTGTTCTAAAAGCGTGGGGAGCTCGATATCAATCGTTATAATTTTTCACTAGTTTCATTCCGAAATGCAGAGTTAGTTTTAAAATGTCATACAAAGCACCCCACGCTTTTGAACAGTGACATTCATTTTCTCGTCAGTCATTTTATTCTTATGTTAACAATTATTTTTTACTTTTAGATTGATTAACTCTAAAAAGCGTGTTTTTTAGTTTTTTAAACTATTCATTTATTTTTTACTATTTAGTTTGATTAACTCTAAAAGCATGTTTTTAGTGTTTTTAAACTATAATATTTAAATGAGGTGTAATTGTAATTGTGAGTAAAACAAAAGGCTAAATGCGAATATGCAGAGCCAGCCAGGATTCGAACAAGGAATCTCCTGATCCGTAGTCAGTCGCGTCATCCATTGTCCCACGTAGGTTTGAATGTCTTTACTGAATACTTTCATTCTACATGGGTTAAATTGCTCTTCATAAGTTAAAATAAAATCTGTAATCCTGGCGATCTTAATCATGATGAGATAATAAACTTATCAAACTATTTTAGTGTCGTTTGTCCTTCATAAGTCTACAACGTTTAAATTAAATCTGATCGTTTAAAGTAGGGCAAAATCAAGCCCAAAGAGTCAGTTACAAACAAACAAACATTCAGGTGAAACTAATATAATAGCGTATTAAAAGAATCAACTGTTTTCTTTCTGAAAGATGCCTGTAAATGTTTCTTTGCAGCTTAAATAGTGTATATGAGGAGAAACAGACCTCCAGGGAAAAAGTCAGTTACGTACATACATACAAACATACAGGTGAAGTTAATAAAAACGTATTAAAAAAGACAAATTCTGATCAAGCACCCTAGCTTAATAAAAATGATGCTAAATTCAGAAAATTGATTTATAATTATATTTCAACAGAAATGTGTTCTTTTGTTTCAAAGCTTTATAGTAAAACAAATTGTAATTTTTTTTTTTTTTTTTAAGCCAGATAGGTTAAAATATTACAACTATATAAAAATTATTTATCACTATCAAATAAGTTTCAAGAAATTATATATTTTGTAATAATTTGTATTTCTGACTTTATTGTATCATAATGCATTTTCTTCATACAGAGCAACATAAATTTTTATTATTTTCACATATTTTTTTGTTTGTCCCTTTTTCATGGTAATTTAATTTTTTATTTTTATCCCTTTTTAGACCTTTTTATAATCCATGTTAAGATAACAATTTCTTATTCAGTGCTATAAATATTGGAATATCAACACTGCAATCCACCATCTTTACTCATACGATCTGAATGATATCTGAAACTATATTATATATCTGAAACTCAGAGTTATTGGATCGTGCATTGTATTTTGAACCTAGCGTTAATATTTCGTTGTTAATTTTGTTATTGATTAAATGTTTCTACTGTTCTTGGGAATAATTTATGTGTGAGTGTCTCTTTTAATACAATTCCAAAGTTGATCTAAAATATCATCGTTTTTTTTTTTTTAAAGTTTACAGTTATTTTAGACTTTTATTTAATATGTATTCTATACTTTCTTAAATACTATGTTTAGAATTTGTTTATAAATAAAATATTTTTCCTTTAATTTGTTATTATAATGTGCATATTATACCATACAAAATCTTGAATTGTTGTACAAGATTATGTTTGCATTATTTATTATATTTCATTATTATTAAGTTACCATCATTTAGGTCTAAGATGAATTACAAGTGATTGGAAAAAAATGAGAAGAATTCGCCTTCTAATTTTTATATTTTTATTGTATATCTTCACTTTTTATTTAGAGGATTAAATTTCATAACCACAGTTTCTGGTATATTTTTTTCTCCCAAAATATTTGCTCTCTATATTTTTGTCTTAAAAAAAATACGAAGAAATTTGCAAAATAAAAGTTTAAAGAATGTTTCTTAGAAATGATGTAAATGAAAATGAAATTAAAACTTCACAAATTGAGTTGATTATTTAAGATTATAAGATGTAAAGAAATTAGAAAATGTGTTGTCATCAAAAATATCTAGTTATTATATTAAAAAAATTAAGAAATTTTTTTAAAAAATCAGTTGTTGCCTATATTTTTATCATTACAGATTATGCATTACAGAAAGATTATTAATTTTCACATAACATTATAGTTTTCAAACAGTTCTGTGAATTTAAAAATGAAAAAGTTACCGAGTTAAATTTTTTGTACTTTAATAATAAATTATCCAAATATTTAATATTTTTAAATATCTCTATGTATTTTAACATCTATCTATATATTATTAATTTAAAGGAGTTAACTGATTTAATAAATTTTTTAAAGTATTAAAAAATAATAAGCATTAATATGATAAGAAAAATTACTGCTCTTGTCAACATATAAAAAATAATTATTAAATGTTTTTTTAAATATTTATAAAACTATTACAACGGAATAACAGATACATAAAATAATGAAATATTGTAAAAAAATTATTAAAATTTTTGTTTTGAATCTGCTAATGTATATCAGTATTTTCAAAATAGCTTGTTTTTATTCATTAACTGATTTACAATCTGGATTTCCATTAAGTCATTTATGTACAATGAGTTATTTTTAAATTTAACATGAATCTCTACACGAAGTGATATCTCATTAATCGATACTTTGTTAATTTTAAAAATGGCAGACATAATTCTTTTACCCCATAAATATTGCTGATATTTTTATACTAAACTACTACTTTGTGAATTAATAATAGTTCAAATGAAATGTGAAGTACCGTACATCTAACAAATATAACTTATTTATTATTGATCTTGTCTAAATACAACGAAATCATCTGGCTTCCTGATGATTATCTTTATCGTAAACCAATCTGTAAAACATACCACAAAAAGATGAAAACCAGATTGCAGCAAATAAATTTATATTTTGTATAAAGAATGTTTATGTTATTCTATTGAATGCTTACGTCATTATAAATATTGTTGATATTTTGTGCTTAACTAGTACTTTGCCAATTAATAATAGTTTAAATGAAATATGAAGTACCGTACATCTAACAAATATAATTTATTTATTATTGATCTTGTCTAAATACAACGAAATCATCTGGCTTCCTGTTGATTATCTTTATCGTAAACCAATCTATAAAACATACCACACAAAGATGAAAACCAGATGGCAGCAAATAAATTTCCATTTTGTATGATGGATGTTTATATTATTCTATCAGCGAAGAAATGGATAAATACAAAACATGTGATTAAGATAACAAATCCTTGTAAAATCATTCGAAAAATGTAATCCCTACTAACAAGCATGCCACTACATGTTATCTCAGTATGCAAATGTTTCTGAACGAACAAAAAACGAAGAAATGCATCCATGTTCCCTGTCTGTCAAGCAACAAAAGGGTGCGAGTGGCTAGAAACAAGGCCACAGCTCAAGAAGCCGGATCGTTCGATATATTCCCAACCCCGTACACCCCCATACCCTGTTTCTCCACGGAGCTGCAAAATGGGAAATGCCTACAAAAGTGTGTGAAGGAATTTGTGCATAAGTAAAAGTTGCTCACCTGCTGTTTTCGTTCTCATCTGCAAAAGGCATTCCGTTGTATTTCACGCTCCTGTACGCACTCATTGCTTATCCAGGTTTTTCTTCCCAAAGGATCTCTGGATTCCAGGAGAACTCCCGTTTTCCAGGCGGCGAGTGGTTGCTATGGCACAGGCACTGGAAAGGCTTCGTTTTCGGGAAAGAACCTTGTCTTTGGTGCGGGAGTGGTGGTATGCCGGGATGATTAGGCCTAACTCAGTATCTGTGACTTTTGAATACCGAATGTGTTTTTGCAAGAATGCGTTTTGGTAAACATTTGATCTTATTTACGTCACTACCTTCGGGTAATTAAAAGTAGCAAATCAGCAATATTTCTTAAAATTGTTTACATTTCTTTTTTATTTAAGGAAATGTTTATTATTTTTAACAAAAGTTACATTCGAATCTATTAAAAAATTATTTCAAAATACTTTAATAGTTCTTTTAAAGGTAGAAGTAACAAAAAAAAATATATTCTTAAATTCTAAATTTCTAAATTTTTAATTCTAAAATTCTAAATTTTTAATTAATACCAATTCAGTTAATAGTATTATTGATATTGATTAATAAAAGGTTTTTTAGTTGTTTAAAATGCTTAATTTTTATTAGCATACAATATCACCAGTTTTTTTAGAATTAACTTTTTCAAAGATGTTTTGATCGAGATAGATTTGTAATCATCTCTGTCTTTAAATAATTTATATTTTTTAAGTAATTTATAGCGTTCTTAGTTTAATTTTTAGCGTACGATCTGATTGAAATAAATTTTTGTGTTGTCTGCATATGTAATGAAAAAAATCACGCATTCTAATTGTAATGTTTTGTCTCTTGTTTTCTTTTTAGTAAAAGGTTTATAAAAAAATATTAAAAAATTCTCACCTTACTTATTTACGAATTTCAGAATAAAAGGAATGCATATTTATGTACAGCACATAATGTATGCATTATCCATTATATTTTCAAACTCGTTTCTTAGCTAATGATTATTTATAATCACAATGATGACTTGGAATACATCGTCTTGAGTTGATGTTTAAATGTTGTTGAAGATTTGATCTAAAGAAATACTTTTTTTTTTTCAATGTAAAGGATGAAAAGTCTCTTCCAAGTTTCTTTAATTAAAGAATAATAATGATTTTCTTTGAAGAGATATTAAGAACAAAAACAGAATATTCTTTTTATTTTAATTATTAATTTTGGATTAAATAGAAAATAGCCTACATACAGCATACAATAAGGAACTTCAAGATCTCGACTTTTTCACCAAAACAAAAGATACTAATATAACTCCATTGTGATTTTATTATTTTATGCATCTCTTATTTTTATGAGTTAGAAAATTCTTTAATAGTCATTTCCCAACTTTTCCTTTTAATTTTCCATTTACTTTGAAACTTTAATTTCTGTTTTAACGTCTGTTTTTGCTCAGAAATTTCTACAACACAAAAACTATGAGAGTATAGTATGCCGCTATTATAATGCCATCGTAGATTTTGCATTTTTTAAGTGAATATTTTGAGTAGGCTTTGAATGAAGAAGTGCAACAAATGAAATATGAAAGGGGAAAATAGTTTTCTTTGAAAAATATTTTTTCTTCTGTTACGGAGACAAAATTTGTTTCAAATTCAGGCTTACAAACAATTATGCAAAAGTTACAATGTAGTTTGTTATATTATAAAAGTTTTATCATAAAAGGATAATAATGCTAATAATTTTTTTTTTTTTTTTCTTTCTAGAAAAACAATTTATATATTTTTAACATTTTTTAACATTTCTCGTAGTAATAGAATAATCATTTGTAACCAAAATATTTTTCATTATTTGTAACTAAAATATTTACCAATTTATGAAGTTACTACAGAATTTACCAATACAAAAAGACATGTTAATGTCCAGATAAATAATATTCATAAACGACTCGTAATCTATACATGCTAGTTTTACATTACAATGGTGTTTGTCGATTGAAAAGTTATCCAAAATCAGAATTTTTTTATTAATATGAAAATTGTTTTTGTGATAGAAGGTATTAACAAATTTTGTTAATTTACGAAAATTTTATAAGTATTAAAATATTCAATTTGGAATTGTATATGAATATAAAATTTGGAAAAAATTAAAAATTCACAATATATTAACAAAATAAAAATTTGCTTATTTTTAGATGAAAAAGGACAATTAATGTTATTACACAGTTTGAACATCATTACTCCAAGAAACCGCACTTTTCAAATAAGCATATATTATTTGCGCAATTAATAAGAACAAATTAATAACATGATCATTCAGTTTTTCTACAACTACCGTTATCATTTATTAAAAACTTTTGTTAACTGATATTAAAATAAATAAATAGTAGTCATGCCCCCTGCGGAAATTGTTTTCTTTTGATATGCTATTCAAAGGTTGGAGAATTACCCCTAAAAGTCATCAGAAAGACAGTTCATGTATATATAAGCACACACAGACACACACATACACACACACACACACACATACACACACACATACATACACACACACACACACATATATATATATAATATTCCTTTTATTTTAAAAAAAATAGAATAAAAAAATTTCAAAAGAATTTTTTTAAGATTTCAAATGATTTTTTTTCTTCAGTTCTAAAATGCTTATTATTCTTGTCGTCATTCTAGGATTTAAAATAATAATTAAAGTTTTTTAAAAATTATTATGATTGTTTTTTTATTATTCGTTCATGTTATTATTAAGGTAATTATGTTTATGTCATTTATTCATGTAATTATTGTCAATTGTGATTTTTTTTTCGTAATTATGTTTCATAGAAAAAATATCTTCTGTTGTTTCTACTCACATAGTAATAATGATACATTATCTGTATCATTATCAGCATTCAAATCAAACAAGAATACGTGATAAAAAGTTAAAAAGTACATATTGTTATTTAATAGCCATTTCTCTTTTAATTATTATTAATAATGTTATTCTATACATATACAAAATTGCAAATCAAATTAGTACAAAGAAATGGAAATGTAATGATTGCAACAATAACAATGCAATATATTTTAAGATGCATTTTAATTAGTGTCACTACGCACATAAAAAAAAAGAAGAAACCCTCAAACATATCGAACATAATTTATTTCATTTTTTTACGTATAGTAAGTAAATAAAGATTCTGTAACGTAATGTTACATTAATTTAATAATTATTTTAATATTTTTTTTATTTCCTGTAACCAAGGGCAATCGAGATTAGTCATGTTTATAACATATTATATTTAAACTAACATTTATAGGTCTGCATATTTAAAATAAATTCGATACATCATAACCATGACTAATCACGATTGCTCTTGGCTATGATTTATCGAAGTTTTTTGATATGCATGTCTATAAATAATAGTTCTCAAGTTTCTGTTGATCCAAACAGGATTGAACAATTTAATACTTTTATTTAGCAGCAAACATGTCTACTTTGTGGAGCACTGTTTTTAAACGGAATATACTTTAGCAATAAATGTTGTAGAAATATAAAAAAAATAATTATGTAGATAGGTATCAAGATTAGTAGGCTATTTTAAAATGTATTAATCTTTTAGTATGCAATAAAATAGAAAATATCTAATATTGAAATGGCGAAGCAGGATATGATTGTTTGTCAATTAAAAAACATATTCATTAAAAAGTATTGCCAGATATCATAAGAAAATTTATATAATTCAGGTGCCCGCGCAATTATTGTCTTTACTAAAACATGTTTTTTTTTTTTTTTTTTTTTTTTTTTTTTACAAACTTTAAATCAGAGATGGACAGACTTGCGAAAGCTACTGTCAAAATGGGACTCTCTGTAAGTTGGCCGCGAATCACATAGCACTCTCTATAAGTTGGTGGTGGATTGCAAGAATCTCTGTAAGATGACCATAAACCGCATAGCACTCTCTGTAAGCTGGCTTCGAGCCGCTTAGTACTCTATGCAAAGTCGATCATGGACCATATAGCATTCTCTGTAAGTTGGCGAAGGTAGCAGAGCACTCTCTCTGTAAGTTGGCCAACAATCAGATGGCACTCTCAGTAAGTTGGTCGCGAATTGAATGCTCTCTCTGTAGATTAGCCGTGAACTACAAAAAAATTAACTAATATATTTATTTCATCATATATAATAAAAAAAAAATTTAATTTACTAAAAAAATGAATAAAGAATTTTATGCGCGATATTAAATAACTATTTGGTTTGATTTACATGATGAAAATCAACTGATTCCGAAAAGGATGAATTCGAATCAACCGAAAGTGATGAATCAACTGATTTTTTATTCATCGATTTTTAAAAATATTCATGAATAAAAATTATCATTATTACCCAAACAGGCTTGGGTTTTAATATATTATGTAGTAACAACTGCATTGACATAGTTTAGTGCAATAAACTAAAACATGTCTTTCAATAAATATCGCCGAAATGAAAAAAAAAAAATTATTACCTGCCTAGGAATCCTGCATTCAGGCTAGCACATTATTGAAAAAAGAATTTAATCTTTTAATTAAATAAGAAAATGGAATAAAACATTTTTCTAACAGTGAAATGTTTACTATTTTTATTAAACTGAAATGTATCGAGTTCCCTGTTTTAATATGCCATTAAAATTTGAAAGATTTTCAGGAAAATTACTTATTTTATGATGGATGAGCAGTTAGAGACGTTCCTAGTCCTGATGCAAAATTTCAACACACAAAAGTAATAAAAAAAATAGATAAAAACAAAATCATAAATGAGTAAGTAACAGCTATCAAGACACCCATTTTGCGCAAACTTGAAGTTTCAATATGCCATTAGCAAAAGCGTTGGCAAGAAATATTCAAAGTTTAAAGAAATTGCATTCAAGACATTTTCTTTTCATATTTTTGTGTGTTTCCAATTCATCGATTCATGAACGAGGAAAGGAAAACGTGACATTTTCAAATTACTCTGTTTGCTCAAATGGGGGGGAGGACATAAAATATTTTATTTCGTTCGTGAATATATACTGCTTTTATGTTTTAAACGGTCTTTTATAATGATCGTTATAAAAAAAATAGGAACAAACAAAACACGCGTTTAATACTGTATTTCTGTCTCAAAAACATTAACGAAGAAATATAGCCAAAAATATTTCGATTTCACCGATGAAAAAATAAAAAAAGGTAATATTTTCGTTCAGGGTAATAAGAATAGTCGTTACATTTTCGAATGCCAGTATTTTAAGTTTTCATTCCTAGAATTTCCTTTTGTCCACACCTCCCCCTCATACCTAGGGCTATATAGCCCACTGCCAGTTAGAAAGGTGAGGGTGGTACATCGGTGGGCCTCACACCTTCAGCAAACAACCCATCGATAGGTGAGGAGGTGGACAGTGTCTTTCGCGAGGACTTTTAGGGGTAGCTGCCCTGCATTTGCGTTTTTGTATGGAAGAAAACCCAGTAAACACCCGGACCTCCGAAAAGCCTGTCTATCGATTTCAGACAGTTTACACATATTGTTATATCCATCGAGTCTACTCGTTTCTAAAAGCAATGACTACAACTACGCTGACAGCGGATTCAAACCTCGGACCTCCTACCTGCGTCTCGGACATGACTTCAACTCTGCAAAAGCCTTTAAATTACAGCATAAACTGAAGAACTGTGCGTCTTGATATCATGAACCACATACAAGACTATAAAAATTATCAACCCAAGTTTAATTACTGACTATTGATGTCGGATGGTTTTATACACATTGCCACACTCACCATCGAGGCTCATCGTTTCTAAATATAATGACTACTACAACGCTGACAGCAAATTCAACCTCGGTCCCCTGTACACTAGCTAACAGGTGGACTGAAAGTTCATAGGCTAACACATAGATGGCCCTACTAGTATTAAATCCATATCATTTTTAGTTAGCCCTCACCTTCAAAAGACGCGTGTATAAATTTGACAGCTGTTGCACTATTAGTATGTGAGTTATAGCATTTTTAGTGAAGTTATAGCATTTTTAGGGTTCATCACGTGCAGTCCACTCGGCTGCCTGTCGATTGGACTCCGGTGTGAAATGATGGAGCCATGTTTCATTCATTGTCCCCTCTCGACGAAAAAAAATTCGGGTTTATTAAGATTGAACAGCTCAAACACTGCTTAAAATCATCAATTCGTTGTTGTTTTTGGGGCGATTGTGAGCTCTGCACGGCACCCACTTTGAACAGAGTTTTCGCATATCAAATATTCATTCACGATATGCCCAACACAGTCCTTTGATATCTTTAGGGTCTCAACTATCTCAATCAATTTCACTTTATGGTTATCAGAAATTATTTTGTGGACTTTTTTGATGTTTCCGTCGGTAACAGCCTCTTTGGGGCGTGCACTGCATGCATCGTCCTCGGTGCTCATTTCGCCTCTTTTAAATTTAGAAAACCACTTCTCTACGGTTGATTTTCTGGTTCAAAGTCCAAATAATGTTTATCAAGCCGGGCCTTGGCTTCAATAGTATTTTTGCCAAAAAGCAATGCTTTAATTAACACACGAAATTCCTTTTTATCCATTTTTCAAACTAACAAAAGTTGCTTCACTAAAAATGCTGTAACTCACATACTAATAGTACAACAGCTGTCAAATTGATACACGTGTCATTTGAAGGTAATTTTTAACTAAAAATCATATGGATTTAATACTAGTAGCGCCATCTATGTGTTAGCCTACGAACATGTCAGTAACTGTTAGCTACATATGTTGCTACGGAGTCAAGAGTTGCATCATTCCTAAAGCTGCAGAGATATAGCAGATTCAGTATTTATCCGAATGTACCGTGGAAGGTGAGGGATACTGCATTTCGTTTTACAATCAGATCTATCTATACTATAAATACTGTAGAATAGATAGCTGTCTATCAGATACTGCAATCAGATTTATCATCTGCAAAAAGAAAAAAAAAAAATTATAACATTTAATACACTATCTAGGTTACCCATAAAATTAAAAATTTAATGTAAGGGCAAAACGCATAATAGCAATTACTAAAAAATATATAAGTCCAAATGATTTTATAAGATAGCTCGTAAAGAAATAAGAAAAATACAGATTTCAGTGACAATGTCCAAAATTGGAAGTGGTCAAGGACACGAAAACCCACTTCCTCAAAACAATACCCATATATTTTATGGGCAAAAACATTATTAAAAATAAACACAAATGAAATGAAAAAAAAATCGATAAAAATTTTCAATAAATTAAAAACAGTTACCAAGCCAAGAGCAATCATCAAATGTAATACCCGAATACTTCATTATGAATTTCATAGAGCTGGTCTCAGCAAAAACTTTCCGTGGGAAAACTTATGGAACAAAATTTCACTTGTCCAATTAAATTTTCTGAATTCGATCATAATCGATAATAAACTTAATAATCATGTTATGGATCAATTCAGGGCGATTTTTTCTAATCGTCAATCAGTAATCTAATATAATAAAGATTCAGTAGCTTATAAAGATTCCTATAATGCCATCGAAATTTACTAAGTATGGGACAAGAACTTTTTAAAATCCAAAATAATTCTGTAACTACATTTTAATTATTTTTGTATGTTTATCAAATTTTTAATTATGTTAATTGGTGAATGTGTTCTCCGGTTGTTGTTGTTGGTTCTTATCCCACTTGGTAGACAACAGCAACATCTAGACAAAGAACCGGTGTGGTCTCATGGAAGGAGGGAAAGGGGGGCAGCTTCTGTTGTGATGGAGCACACGTAGGCAGAAATCTGATTTGACTCCGTCCCGCTGAAGAAGGAGGGCAGGACTTTCCGGGAGGATTTTTAAGGGGAACTACACCACGCTACTCCGTCTGGAAGAAAACCTTGGAAAACTCCCACCAGGTAGTCCGACTAACGAGGCAAGATACTGAACATCACAAAAGCCATTGAGCCTCCAGTGTCTACAACAATGCCGCCAGCCTATTGAACCTCCGCCTAATGCTCACCCGCAGTGCATGTTGCTACTGAGCGAAAAAAAAATCCATTAGAGAATTGCAATTTATTATACTTAAACACGATCTTTCTATTATAAAAATCAATAATGCAAAACAGCGGGTAATTGCACTTTCCCAATGACGAAATTGTAGAATCTGTTGAATATATATAGCAACGGCGATTGGAACAGCTCTTTAACCCATGCTGTTTTTTTAAACCACGAAGCAAATGCCAGTCATTGGATTACAATTAGACTCTATAACCATAAAGTCCATTTAAACAATAAATGTATTAAAGAATAGAAATAATTCATTCAAATAGAAGCTAGTCATGATAGTCCTACAATATAAACTAAGTTCAGTAGTCATAGGAATAGCTAACGTTCAATAGTCACAGCCAAACACGGAGCAGAAGTTAATCATGATATTACAAGAACATCAACTAAATACAATAGTCGTAGGTATAGTCAATGTTCAATAGTAACATCAAATTCATGACACAAATTAATCATGATATTACAAGATCACAAACTAAGTTCAATAGCCATAAAAATAACTAACGTTCATTAACCATAGTAGGTACAAGATAGTACCCCCTCCCCCAATTGCGTAGCTATAGGTGAAAACCCAGAAAACTGCTTCCAGGTAGTCATAGTAACGAGGCAAGATGCTGAACAAAATGCCATCGAATCTGTTCATTCTTTGAAACAGTGTCTACAACAAAGCCGCCAGTGGATTGAATCTCAGCCCCAACGATCACCAGCGACGCACAATACCACTGAGCTACGAATCGGACACATGTTCTTCTTATACTAAAATTGTTTTTTGGGGAATTTTCTAGGGTAATTGCCCCAAATATGCGAGTCGAATGTCTAAAAACTCCCATCAGAAAACTTGACTATTATGCGAGACCCTCACACATAGAGTAGCAATAAAATAGAGCATTTCTCACTGTTCGAAAGGGCAAAATATCCAGCTCCTTTCGTACTACAGCTGGCGCTGTATCGCCTCTTGGCTCCTTTTCCACGCATTTATTCAGAAAACGTAACCTTGTTAAAAAGCGATTCTGAACATTCCGAGAAATGCCCGAAATTCTTCTTCTCAAATCATACGTTTATTTAACTATATGTCTGCTAAAGATAAATAGATACAAGAAACGTTATTTTGTTTATAGCTCTCATCATTTGGAATGAAATATAATAAAACATTACCAGAGTTCATATAAATGAATATTTTATTTTATTATTATTTTTTTTTTTATCATTTTGGAGGGAAAATAGGACACAAGAAAATTTGCTAATATAAATACCAAAGTTAAATGAATATAAATTAAGATTAAGAGAAGTTAAATGAATATAAATTAAGATTAAAGTTAAATGATTATAAATTAATTATTTAAAAGAAATTAAGTGAACATTTATTTGCAGTTAAATAAAATTAGCCATTACTTTGAAAATCTGTGCGTGATAGTAAACCTTTTCTCCCTTCGCGCCTACAACTTACGTCACTTATGACAGTCGACAATAGAGAGTTTTTGCATACCGTATTTTGGACGTCCGTTAGCTTTTCTCCCTAGCGCGCATGCTCATAGGAAACATTATTACAGATACGCATGCGCAATTTCCTATTTTCTCTAGTAGAGAGTTTTTTTGCATACCGTATTTTGGACGTCCATTAGCTTTTTCTCCCTAGCGCGCATGCTCATAGGAAACATTATTACAGATACGCATGTGCAATTTCCTATGAGCATGCGAGCTAGGGAGAAAAGCTAACGGACGTCCAAAATACGGTATGCAAAAACTCTCTAGTGCCGATTGCCATGAGTAACGTAAGTTGTATGATCACGTGAGGATTATGGAATTAAATGGGGAACATTTTTCTTATAAAAGAAGCAATACAAGATGATTCAACGGTCATGGGGCAAATTATGAGGGGTGGTACAGCTTACTGAAACATACATTTTTTTGTATAGGAATGTAGGACCGGAAGTGACGCGTTGAGGCATGAACACAAAAAAGGGTGACTCGAAAAGAAAACTTTGTTTATTGACATCCATTCAAAATGCTTCTTTGATTCAATATTTACAATAAATGCCCAAAATGGAGGTCACCCACAATAATATGTGCTTGGTAGCATCGAAGGAGTGGTTGGCGAACAGTTTCTAAAGATGCCAGGAATTCCACAGTTTCAACGGATAGTCTAGCAACGAAGTCCTCAACTGAGTCAGCAGGAGTCTCTAAATGATAACACAGCTGCAAATATAGAATAAAAATAAAATACAAAAATATTTATGTTTATTTAGCTGTACCACCCTCAAAATGTGTTCCATGACCATTGAATCACTCTCTACAGCGACAAATTAAAAAAAAAATTCCAAATAACTTAAGGATTTTGTCATTTGCCAAAGTTAAAGATTGAGAGAGCAAAGAAGGTGGGTGAATCGGGGTGGTCAACTTACACTCAAGAGCCAAAACATTATGACCACCCCTACATTTTGCAATGAACTCGCCTGGATGACGTGGAACGCACGTGATCAGGTGGAAGTGGTATTTAACTGGTATTAAGTGGTGGTATTAATCCATGCCAAGGCGGGTTGAAGATGTGTTGCCCGCCAAAGGTGGGCCAACTCGTAATTGACAGGTGGTCACAATGTTTTGGCTCTTGACTATATATGAGAATCGATTTATGAATGACAACTGGTAGAAAAATGAATGATCCCCGCATATCATCAATTAAAAAATTGTAATTCTATTAGATCTTGAAAACCTGATGAATGCTTGGTTTGAAGATTTCACTTGGTTCTTTTATTTTTATTTTGAACTTCTCAAATAGTCTTCGGTGTTCATCGAAGGTCAGTTCGATTAAAATTTATCTCTGAAATCAATTACTAGTTCATGAGATTGCAGATGAGACGAACACGGCAGTACTGCAAACACCTTTGCCGCTGTGCATTGGTGATGGATAATCAGCGTAAAATACAGGAAGCTAAACTTCATTATCTGAATTGAATATCAATGGTTCTTGCTATCGCTGACGTCCCGATTGTACGTTGGCTCTCTGATGCTGGCGAAATTAAATACTGTGAAATCCCCACTGACAACCGCTCTGCTCTCACAACTTGCCCATCTTGTCAATATCTTCGATTAGTGGCATGACTTTGACCCAAGTGTCGAGCTACCAACTACCATTAGCATAATTTAACGTCATATCTCAAATGGTTATCATGCGCTCATACTATGTGAACTAGAGATGGGAAAACTGTCAATTTTTGTTAACAGTTAAATGCTAATATAAATTAAAGGTTAATTGTAACCGTTATTTCTAACATTTTACAATGTGTGGATAAGTTATGTACAGGAATACTATACAATGGAATTTGAATTATATCGTAGAATAAGTTCATTAGGAGATTTACCAAAAGAACTCTGTTGTACTTTTGAGTTAAGTTTTCTATATCCAATAGAAATAAGAAATAGAATAATAATATGAATATGCTCACTATGGGCAGAATAAATCTGTTGGCTGGAGTACCTTATCTATAGAACATCATCTTTGAAAGGGTTCGTTTCCAAATCCTTTTTAACATTATCATTCCTTTATCAAACGAAAATATTTTCAGGTCCTTTAATCACATTCTCTACATTAAATATGAAAGTAACACCCATGACTTTTTCAATTAATTTTATATAAGCTTAATTTATTTTATATTACTCCAAAATTATTATTAGCCGGTTAATTATAATTATTAGCTGCAGTTACTCATTTCATTGAAAAGGCATTATAATAATAAATATTTACACTCATGTCTATAAATTAAGGATAATTCAGAATCACACAGAAATTGAACTCTAAAATAAAAATTTCACCTGTAGAATTATCACACACATCTTGAAGAAGAATATGTCCGACGAGTCCAGGTTTAGTTTGCAGTCTGATTCTCGCCGGACATTCATATGGAGAGCGCCAGGTACCTGTTACCACCAAGAGAACACCATTGAACGACACCGTTACGGTAGTGCAGGATGGCTCGTTTGGGGAGGAATTATTCTTGGTTTCAGAACTGACCTGCATGTTCAGAGTGTAACGATGGCAGGCCACATCTATCGGGATGTCATTCTGGAACAACATGTACGTTTGTTTCGGGGCGCCATGGATGCTGAATTTCTGTTTATGGATGACAACGCCCGTCCTCACCGTGCAAACATTGAAGACGAATGCCTTCAATTGGATTGACCAGCATACTTACCGGACTTGAATCCAATAGAGCATGTGTGGGATATGCTTGGCCGACGAATTGCAGCCCGTCAACCCCCTCCCATCTGTCAACCGGAACTTCGGAGGGCATTGCTAGATGAGTGGTGTAATATTCCCAAGATGACTGCACAGACGTTACTCGCTTTGCATTACCCAGGAGAAGCACGTAACTTGAAGATACAGACGCGGAGTAACAATGCCCCCCGCAACGCTCTACGATCCTATTATGACCAGGACCTACGGTTTAAAGTGGATTCTGAACCACTACAAACATCCATGGCACCGCCGGGACTCGAACCCGAAACCTGTGGTACCGAGCGCAAGAGCACTAGCCACTCGGCCATTCAGGCCCTAATTTTACATCATAGAAGACATTATAAAAAAAATCTAAAATGGGAGCTGTCACCAGAAAAAATAAACTATACAATAAAATTTTGAATACTGGTGTACTAAAAGTTTTATGTATAAAAAAAAAAGATGATAATAATAATCATATCCTTTTTATGTAATGTACGCTGCAATAATATAGAAAAAATTGCAATGCATCTTATTCTGTAAACAACTTCTACTTTAACTCTTAGAAAATGTCTGCCCCATGGACGTCGATTCGTTTATTACGTTTGATTTATTTAAAATATTTGATACAGAAGAAACTCTTAAGTATGTTTCTTCAATAAAATGCATAATTCTATTAAGAAAATACTTTCTTTTGTAAAAACTGTTGGTTAGTTTTAATAACTGTTTTCTCTGTTCAATTGAAATGTTTGTTTAACCGGTATTGTTTATGGTAGTTTCTTTGAAACTATGCTATATAATATCCAGATGAATCTTAGCAGTAATAAATTTGATGATATTTAGTATTTTCTACTTGATATAATCTCAAATAATTATGAACAAAATTATCCTAATCAATTTAATCAGAATCTGAGTAGATAAAAAAACTAATAAATTCAAGAAACACTGTTTAATAAATTAATATCAAGTGTTTTTGTCGAACTTCACAGCTATTTCACACACACAAATAAATAATTAACTGTACATACATTCTAATTAATCAATTATATTCCAGAAGGCTTGGTTAATAAATTCTAGGAGGTTTTATATGTTGATGAATATGGTTTCATCTATTAGAATATTTTAAGTTTCTATTTATTTCTACTCTCATAAGTGTTTGTTTACTGATATGTTTTATGTATAAACTACCATTGATAAACTCCAAATTAATGCAAATTCAAGAAATTTGATAGAATGCTATCAAATCTGTCTTTAAAAAAATTATTATTAAATAAATTGACATACAAGTTTAGTTATATTGAGCCTATGCTATAAACTTTTAGGACCTTTTTTTTTTTTAATTTAGAAACTTTTTTTTTTTAAATTTATATAGCTCAGAAAGAGTTTTCTTATATAGCATAATAAAAAAGCTAAATCTATTTTTAATAATGATATATATAAAAAGAATTTATAAAAAAAAAATTCACAAACTAAAAAACAACAACAACGATATATATTTTTTATTATCAATATATGTAGACCTATGCAGTATAATTAGTAAATGACATAAATTTTCTTTTAAATATTTTCTTTTTGTAGCAAAGTAGAATAAAAGTATAAGTTCCTTTGAATGAATTTAATTTAAAAAAATGATGAACAATTGAAGTCTATATCTAAATGTAAAATAATTTATCAGATTCTATTAAATCTTTTATTTTTATGAGATGTTTTGTAATATCCTTTGGATAAATGAATTCTCTGAAAATTTAAGTTAACATAAAAGAGATTAAACAAATACTGAATGTTTTAAAGAAAATATTTAAAATCTGAAATGTACATTAAAGTAATTTTTTTAAAAAATATTTCAAGTAAAAAATTAAATGGAAAGCTGTTGAATTGAATTATAGAACTAATATAACATTTTTGTACAAAAGGGAATTTATCTTTTTTTTAAGGAGGACACATTTCAGAAATGCCACATAGTACTTTTTTTTTTTTTATAAACAAATAAGTAAAAGGAACAGAAAAGAATAATTTTTATCAGAACTTTTGTAAAATTTAATTGATGCCATTTTTTATGATAAATATATCAAAGAAACATAAACGCGAATGGGCTGCAACCTGTATGCTTGTTACTATTTTTTACTCCTTATAATTTAGCCTTTGCCACCTTTCAAATCTCTAAGAATGATAAGAAAACTATATTGTGCATTTAATATCTAATGTTTTTTATTTTGTGCTTATGATTTAAAATCATTGATTCTGCTGATTTTAATATACATTTTGATAGCCATTTAATGCGAATTTTTAGGAGTTTTTTAAAGGAAAAGATTAAAGATGAAAAATTCTGTGTTGTTTCTATTATTGGTAAAACATCTCTAGAATATCCTGATTTCAAAGAACATCTAATTGCTGAGTCTCTAAATAGAGAAATATTTCAGGTAATCTAAATTAATTAAGTATTCATTGTCTTTTGTTCTGTTATATTTACTGTCACACCCCCACAAAAACCCCTTATTTTTTATAAAACATTGGTATTGATAAATATTTATTACACTCCTTGAATAATTTTCTAGATATTATAAATATATTTTTACTGTTATTATCTTTTTAATTAAGTGTGCTGTCGTATTTGCCAAGTAATACAGCATATTGTAGTAAATGCCTAATTTGTAGATGATGATAGAAACTTAGCTTTATAACAGTTTAACAGTGAGAAGTACAGAAATGCAGTAATCTAGTTAAAGTATTTCAAAGCTGATCAAAAAGTTTTTATATGTAGTTATAAAATTGTAGCAATTGTTACTTATATTGCTTCTAATATCATCAGTGCAATAAATAAACCTTATAAAGCTGAGGATATTTTTGATAATCCCATTGCTAATGTTGTATATAAATTACATATCATAGCAGTATCTGTAAGAACCTAATGATTAGTGTAATTTTTTGTAGAAAAAGATGCACTACTAAAAAATAGAGAAGCATGTTAATGCTTAAAAATATAACATATCTCTCTGTTACAATGATAGAGATTGAATAGTTACAGGGCTAATAACTTTAATCATTATTCAGGTATTTCTAGGTGATTACAAACAAATTCAATAAGTTGTCTTGACATCTGACAAATTTAACAGAGAGTGGAAGAAACAATTTTTAAATCATCACAAATTGACAGAAGAAAACAAACTAATGCTAAGAAAACAAGAGACTTTATATGCTAATAAGATATGGCGTGCTGTAATATATGTGGATCCAAAATAAAGAATATCTTAGAATGAAGAACAGATTGAAAAATATAACCTTGCACTTTGTGACATTTGTGACTTGGAGATGAATAAGATTAAAAGATATTCAGTACATATAACTCCTCAAAATTTAGCTGATTCATTTCATAGTGCTCTTGGCTGTTTATTGAACACAGCTGAAGGAATTTAAAAAAGACATCTTGATAATAAAAAGACAAAAAAAAAAAAAAATGCCAAAAGGATTCTAATAAAAAATAAAGCAATTAAACTCCTTTGGGGGACCTTAGATCAATTGTTAAGAGTGGTGTATGAAAAATTGACAATATTGACCAAAGACTAAAATTAAATGTTAAGGAGGTAATTCAATTCAGGGATATTAAAAAAATTGAGTTTCCCAGTTACTGTTATTGCTTTTGGTACCTTATCATCAAGTTGTCACTCAACAAGAAATTTGTTTTTATGGGATGTTTCTCATGGTAACCATGTGAGGGACTGAGGGTTTTAAGGAACTAAATTGTTCTGGGAATACCATTAGAAATTCCTTTACGTTCCCATTATGGTGGGTTCTGAGAATGCAGAGAAGATTCTAAGAAACAAACTACTACCTAATAACTTCCTAAATCTTTAGTTTACTAGTTCTGAGAATAATTAAAAATAGTTTATCAATTATTATTAGTTTACTAGTTTTTAAAACAAACTAGTTCTGAGAATACCATTATGATACAAGTCTTGGGGATAGAAACCAATACATATCACACTAATCATTTGACATATACAAAAATATTTTATATGTATATTTTTTTTAAAAGATCATTTAGGAATGTCACCATAAATGCTCAAATACTCTCCCAGGAATAATGCTTGTTGATTTTCTGATTTATGAAACAAAAGTTGCTTCTTTAGGCAGAAATTGAATATATATAAATAGGAAACTTATCTATGAAAATTATGTGAAATATGTTAAAATTAATTCATATTTATACAAAAAATTAAGACTTCAACATTATTAAAATACTTTATGCAAATATTTATGACTTATGACACATACGTTTGTCATTATTTATAACATACGGAATTATTGCATTACAAATATAGCATCTTTGTAATTAAAATGTACTTTTTGCTTATTTTAAGCTATTCTATAATGCTTTGATATCTTAATTTAATACTTGTATTTTATAGAATATATGTCTATATAACTTTGTAAGCAAATTTAGAGTGCAAGGATATTTTGTAAGTTAATGCAAATATTACACACTTAAAATTGTAAAAAAATGCTTTGTTAATGCAATAAATATTTTTAGATATACAAGTTCAATAAAAGTCTTTGAATTTATTTCAAGATTTCTTCTAAATCCATAAATAAGATCATAATACATAAATTTACAGAAAATAATTAGGGAATCGCTATAAAAAAACTGACTCAGAAGTTTTTGGCCTACTATCCGTCCTTGGTTTTTATTCTTTCACATGAAATTAAAACATTGTTCAGAATTAGAGAGTTAGGAGGAGTGTATGCAAAGAGCTCTTGTCTCTTAGTTTATTGAAGAGTTGAGAGCTAGAGACAAGAGTTGGTATAACGAATTTTTCTCAAGTTGAAATTTTGAGCGCACTCTCCATCCCTATTCAAAGTATATTTGAAGCATTTTTTTTTTACATATTCAGAATTTCATTTGTACATATTCAGAAAAAATTCATAGTAGATATAAGGACAATATATCTTAATTAAATTTGTATTATTATTTTACGAACTCATTTAAGAAATTTGCTTCATTTTTTTTTTTTTTCTTGGCAGAGGGAGATTTGCTCTATAAAATTATTTCAAATTGTATATGGGCGTGGGTGTATATATATATATATATATGGTGTATGTGTATATATATATATGTGTGTGTGTATATATATATATGTGTGTGTGTGTATATATATATATATGTATGTGTATATATATATGTGTGTGTGTATGCAAATATATATATATAGGACTTTTATTCACAGGTGTTTCCATTTTTTATAACCCCCTGTATATATATATTTATATATTCAATGTGCTAAATTTAGTCTTTTAAAACTGAAGTATATTAGATTATTTTTTTTATCTGCATTATATATTCTACTATAATTTACTTTGTATCTGATCAGCATTATATATTTTATTTCTATATTTTGATGTAATTGAATAAAAAAGTCAGATTTTCTTTTTCTGTATTTTTAATAACTAATTAAAAAAATAACATTTTTCCAAATAATGTCAATTTATTTTTCTTTTTTTTAGCGCCATGAAAAAAAAAGAGAAAAAGAGAAGGGGTAAGGCACATTCATATCCATAAATGAAATAAAAAGCAGATTTTATATATGTTATGTATTATGTGTATCTGAATATGTTGCATTATTCTGGTACACATAAATGAATGAAAATTATTTATATAGGATTGTGCAGTCAAAGCCTACTATGATGTAGACAAGCATACTCTTTTTCTTTTAATGACTGGAATATCTGATACTATTTTTTTCATGGATCAATTAAATGCAATGGAAAGTGATCTCAAAGTAAAAGTAAGTTAAAAAAAATTCTAGATTTTATTTCTTTAAAAGAAATAGTATATTTGCTTTATGATAAAAGACTTCTAGATTTCAAAGTTAAAACATGAAATTTTAAAGATAAACATTATCTTTTCTTTCAGAGCTTTTTGGAAGTATGGAGTGAGGTCCACTATCATTTTGCCAAAACACTGTTGATGGTATTTTGTATATCTCATATCATAATTGTGAGTTTTATATGATTTTCTCCTTTAAATTATATATATATATATTTCACAAAGTTTGTATGTGTATGTGACTACTTATATAGAGCTTCAATTTACATCCAAATTTCATCAAAATTGACATGGATACTTCTTAGATGAAGAAGAATTAGAATTCTTACAAAATTAAAAAAATATACCACTATAGTAATACCACTATTGTATTGTAATGTCACTAATATACCACTATTGTAATTTTTTAGGATCTAATAAAAAACCTAGATCTGAAAAATAAAATTAAATTTTATCAATTGTTAAAAAAATTATTCATTAGTAATTTATTTGGTATAAATTAGGTTTTACAGCAATTTGCCAATTTTTCATGGTAGACACTTATGCTCTCGTACTGTTTGTGTTTTGGAACTCTTCTTATAACCAGAATTCTACACTCTACCGTCTCTAGATTTTAAAATTTGATAGCAATAGGGGTAAGTTTTTGAGGGAGAGATATAATAGGAAGGAGTAAAAAATAATTATACAGGAGAAAGAGTTTGTTGAATTTCACACTGGTTTTATTGTTAAATTCGCAATGCTGCCTAAGAAATGAAAAACTGTTCAGTCATATCAGAATTGACTCTGAATGAAAAACAACATGTAGATCTATAGAAAACATGGAGGTATCAGATAATCAGAATGAATGTAATATGTTCATAATCAGAATGTATGTAATATGCTGATAAAGACCAGGCAAATGCAGCTTGAAAAGCAGAATGAAAGCGAATATGCAACGTGAACAGGCGTGAATCTAAATAAAAGAATTAATAAGTCATTTTTTAAGCAGTGCAATGTCTAGTTATATATACTATTTAAATATAAATATTAAATTCTGTTTATATTTTTACCTTTTCTATACAGTTTTTATAATTAAGATATAAATTCTTAATTTATTAAAAGAAAAAAATTAGATAACATAAAAAAAGTTACAGAAATATTATAAATATTTAAATGTGTGAAATTTATTTTAAAAATACTACAAAGTTAAAATTACTTATAAAATGTAATAAATCAATAATGCTTTATATACATTTGTTAAATTTTAAATATTCATTTGCATCTTTTTATTATTGCAGATAACTCATCCTAGAGCCACATTTGATGAAAGTTATATTCATTTATTTAAAGCTCTTGATGCCATGAGGTATATGACTTCTATATTATTATTTATTATAATTTTTTTTTTTCTTATTTTTTGTTAAACCTAACTAATGATACGTTTGTTTATAAAGAAATTGGAAAAATGCAAAACAGTTGATAACGTTTTTTATTTTTCTGTACGAATACAAAAAAAAAAAAAAATACTTAATTGCTTCAATAGCTGGAATTAACTGGCATTGTCTGTAAAAAGAGGTTGTAGAGTATTGTTTTTTAATGACACAAAAACTTGTTTTTTAAGATGCTTTATTAAATGGAATTAGTTGTCCAGTTTGTTTAAGAAAAATATAAACTTAAGTTTGGTTGAAGAAAAGATGTTCAGCATTTGTTCAATAAGGAACTAAATACTCAAATAACAAACAAGTATTTTATGCTATATTTAGTAATTTTTTGCAAGTACGGAATTATAATATGATTGTTAATTATTTCCAAATCTGGTAATTTTCATAGATATCTATAGTCTGATCATGGGTCACATGAAATGATAAATATCCAGTTTAAAGACAAAAAATTGGGGAATTGATTATGCAGTTTTACTCAACATCTATCTGGTGCTAGTCAGATAGATACCGTGTAAAAAACTTTTGTGAAAGAAAAAAAAAAATTATAATAATTAATTGTATTTTTTGCATTGGTTTTTCTTTTTAATATTGTGTAATCGAAAATTTGAGTTGTTAAAAATTAAAATTCTTTTATTACATCATTATCTTTTATTAAAATCATCTTAAGTGACATTTCCTCTTCTATGATGCCTCTCTTTTTGAATCCTTTCTACTTGGATGCTTATCAATTTTCCACACACTCATCTATATTCTTGAATAGTAAATGGTAACTTTATTGGTTTTACCTTTTAAGTTGGGCCTTCCTGTTTTAAACATGTTTTCATGTAAAAAATGTTGTTATTTGTACATTGCTGTCATAGAACTTTTATTTATATATCTGAATAAATAAGACATTTTTTTTTTTTTGTAATGATGCAATCAAATTTACTGTGAAATATTTTCTATAAGCATAACTTTTGTAAAATGTACAGCTTGTTCTTTTTTACTTATAATATTTAATAAATTTACTTCATTAGACTTTTTGTTTAAATTGTTGTGTGAAAATGTATAATTTATATTTGCAAGACGGTATTTAACATATTCTTATTTGTAATAAATTATAACTTATATTTTATATATCTTGAAACAATTGTTTTCTTTGTTCTATAAATATTTATAATTTTGTAAATGTATTAACTATCCTGTGATTAATTTGAATCTAGATTGAAAGCAATTCCATTATTTAAAGAATTGATGGAGATATAGATGTCTCTAATGATTGGCTGTCAAATGGTCGACCCTGCTCTCCTCGAGTACTCTTTGTATTTGAATCATCTCCCTTAACTGATAATTCAATTCATAATGTCAATGAAAATCGGGCAAAACCAAAGGTAAATAATATGTCTTGATTTTCTTCTTCTTTGTTGAACTTCTTTAGGACTCATGTATCCTGTGAACAATTTACTGGCAGGTGATGAGAGGAGGTGAGCGAGGTTAAATGCCTCACGTTTTTGAGTGTCATATGGAGAAAATATGGACAACTCCCACCAGCCAGACTAACTATCCATGCAAGACATTTTTACATAATCGCCATTAATTCTCATTTTTGTAAGCAATGACTATAACAGGGGTGGCCAGAGGTTAGATCAAGTGGAGCCTCACAAATTCCATATGTTCCATTCCAATATGTATTTAACTTTATGTAAAATCAAATGTACAGTATGAGTTAAAAAAATAAAAAAAAATGCAAAAAATTTTATGAAATAGACACAATTGAATAAAATGGGCAACAACAAACAAATATTAATAATGATAAGTTCTGTCAATTTTACTTTGTTTATTTTTGAAAATCTGGTGTAATTTGTCAAGGATGTTTGTGCATGATAATGTACAGATATCATCATATATCATTGCAATTTTCATAGCAAATTTAATATAAAAATACACTATAGGAGCTGCATTTAAATGGAAAAAAAGACCCACAATTGCTATGAGTGCTAAAGTCTTATTTTTACTTGACACATGTATTTTTTTAAATTCTAAGAAAAAAACCCTGTCCTTTGTTACTTTTGTATTTTACTTTTTAAATAATAGAAAGGCATGTAGTTTATATCTTTTTTATCTACTTAATATTAAATTTTGTGAAATGTGTTGACCAAGATCGAATAATAAACTGTGAAACATACTTTTTTATTATGATTTAAATGCTCCTTAAATTTACTTTACATATTAATTTTTGTATGGCAAAATATTATATTTGTTATTATTTTTATAGAAACAATCTGCTTTGAAAAAACTGGAACATGCATTAGAAGATCAAATCTATCGAATTTTACGCAAAGAAAGAATTATCACCAATGTGAGGTTGTTATTGTTATTTTATCATCTCTAAAAATATTTATTGGATCCTACTTTCTAATTTTAGTCCTCTTTGTAATTTGTAGATTATATTGTTTTTTTATGGTTTAGGGATAATCCACTTTTTTCAATAAAGATGTAATTAAATGTTTTCCTCTCATATTTAAAAGTAAATGAATATATATAGGTATCTAAAATGTTTGTTTTTTAAATTAAATTGTGAAAATGTGGTTATATATACTTTCAGTGAGTTTTTGTCATTTAATCTATAATTTTTTTTGTTTTATGTTTCTACACATGTAAATTCTTGTAAATTTTATCTTTTGTTAATTTATTATTGTATAAGGACATTATGAATGAAAAACTTTTTTGTTTCTTGAGAATTGATAGTAATTGTAAGTTAAAATCATTATGCATACAACATTTGATTATTAAATATGCAATACTTACATTAAGTGTTAGTTGTATCACAAACAATAGCCTCTCTCTAATCAAGCATTCAATAATTTGGCACTTTCCGTAATCAACACAATAATTTGACACTTTCCTTAATATATATGGCAGTAATTGAGCTTTCACTTTTATATGGATTTGGGCATTTTTTTTTTTTACCTTGACTGCCAGATAACTACACAGATACTGCTTGCATTTTCATTAAATGTGTATGTTTTAATCGTTTAAATTTTTATCTTGAGTGCTTGTCTTTGATATCCCCTTAAAACTATACTGATTCTCAATAATCTGGTGCCAGATTACGAATATTTCAAATGTGCCAGATTAAATAGATGATACTAATATTAATTTTTTCTAGATGATCTATAGATATGTATCAGCAAATAAATTGTTTCAAATCACCAATCAAAAAGGGATCAGCAATTTATTATCAGTAAAGGGATTTAATTATATAAAAATATTATTGTACTTTATTTAATTAAAAATATAATTTCTTAGTGAAGAAATTATTTTTTTATACTAAATTTACAACTTATCAGTTAAATTTTTTCCAATTTATTAAACTTTTTAATAAGATATAGCTAAAATGCTTTGAGGTTAAAATGAAATATTTTGGTAGTTTCAATATTTAGTAAAATGTTTCCAATGTTTCAGCGGAAATTCTCTTTTTGCTGTTCCGGCAAACCAAGAATTTGTTTATATTTTTTCTAGTAAAAACTACATCACAAATTTTGTTGATTTCTATTTGTCTGAAATCAGAAACAATTGTATAATGGCAAAAGAATTAGGTAAGAATTATTTTAAAGTATATTTTGTTTATTTAATTATTTTTTTTTTTTTAACAGTTTGAAAATATTGTTTTGTAGAAATTTGTTAATGTCATTTTAAACTTATTCTGACATGATAAAGAATAAATTAGATTTATAATAATAAAATATCAAAAAACATTATCAGAGAAAAATATATTAAAACATTCATGCATTTCTAAATTTTTATATGTTAAAATAAAAGTAAACGAATAATATTAAATCACAAAATCATTTGATTATGATATTTTTCTGTTTTTAATTAACATTTGAGAATGGTTATTTTATTCCCATCCAAGCTTTGTTATTCATTTTCAATTATAATATCAATTTCAATATCATCAATGTTAAATACTAAAATTCTATTCAGTTATATTATGACAAATGTATAGAATTTGAAAAGTATTTTCCATTCAATAATGTAAAAAATAATTTATAACAAGTTATTTTAAGTTCAAATTTTATTTATCCAACATATTATTTACTGTTGTAATAAGTCAAGTATTATTTTTGTAGTATGTCATACATATTTAAATTACAAATAAAATTAAATATATCTATTATTATATAGGTTTGGCATTCTAATCTCCCTTTTTTGTGGGTCAAATTCAATTCTTTTGATAGTCTGATTTTTTTACTTTTCTCAAAATTAGGCATTTATTTATTTGTTAGTACTTGTATGTATGTTTATAAACACATATATGCATATGTCTAAATTTGTATTTCTCTATGAGTTGTTATACAAATATGACATGGGTAAAGATGTCTGCTAAAATATGCAAATATTAATCTACATTTTTTTCAGTAAGTATGATTATATGTGCATCTTCAACTACTAGGATATATTTACATACATATGTATGCAAGTGCATTTGTATGTGTGTATGTATATGAACATATTTCCATACAAATGAGTGTTTGTATGTGTATGTTTGTGTGCATGTATATATGTGTGTGTATATTTATTCGGGAGTAAGATATTTGTGTGCACGCTTGATGTTTGTGCGTATGTATGTATGTTCATGTGCATGCATCTTCCTCGGTTACATATGTATCTGTGTACATGTGTATGTATGCTTATAAGCCTGTATATACATATATGTGTGTAAGTGTATGTATATGAACATACATGAACATAGATGCATACATGATGGACATGCATGCACACAAACATACATACATATTTAAATGTGGAAATACACTACATATATACACACATATGCAAGCACAAGCCTACATGTATGCATACTTACAAATAAACATACATATTCCCATGTGTACTATCATTCATACACACAAACATATACATTTACATCTGAACAACATACACATATAAATACTTGTTCACATAAATCCACACACAGATAGAAGCACATATATATATGTTTACAAATGCATTTGCATACATACATATATACACAGATATGCACTTGTAACTGAGGGTGCACACACATAATTATGTTTACTGAAAAATGTTGATTCAAACATGCATATATATACAGTAGAAAATGCATATTTAGGCTTAAATATGCTATATACTTATGTATGTAGCATATTTGTTATATTTTATTATTTATTACTTTTTTTCTTTTGTACACATATGTAGTATTACCATAATAATAAAACCCTAATTTTGAGATGGAGAAATTTGATCTGCAGTGGATTTAGATTGTCAATTCTGTATATTAATTTGTTCCTTTTTCACTTTTTTTTTTTTTTTTTCAGACACAACTGAATCAAAAGCCAAGAATAAATCTAACAGCTCAGACTTCACTAATGATTCAGGATTTCCTTTTGAAAATTTTAATTCAACCAACAACAGTCACAGCTTTACAAATTTTTTATTTTCTCATGTCAATTTAGCATTATCGAAAGGTTTTGATGATAATGTTGGACGCTATCCTGTTCCTGCTTATTTTGAGGTAATATATATATATATATATATATGTGGACAAAAATTATTTACATTAAAATAACATGCTTTATGTGCATTAAAAAATGTATTTTTACAAGTCTCTAGTTATATTACAGTTTAAATACATCTCCTTTTAACAAAATTTTTGTAATTGAATTGATTTGTAATTTAAACTTTTATTTTTTGATGCTAATTATGCTTGTGTGCTTTTTGTTTCTCATACTGTATAATTGTGTAAATGGTATATAAAGTATTTCAAAAAAAATATACTTTATATTCTAGATATTTCCTTTGTATCTTACATTTCTTTGAAATAAGAATTGTGTGTATCTATTATAAAATTTACTATAAAGGAATAACTTCGATAAAATTTTTTTTGTTTTAAAAAACTTGTTCATTGTATAACTCATTAAAAGTTGGAAGATTAAACTGTCATTAAAAGATGCATCATGGTGTTATGAATAAATCATTTTATAAAGCTGTGATTAAAATATTGATATTTCAATTTTTTAATACATTTATTTTAATTCCAAAAATTTTCCCCCTAAATCTAAACTGAAATTTTTCAAAATTTATGAATTCACAAAAATAAATTACTGGTATAAATATCCAGTTAACTGGTAGCTGTTATAAATAACCAGTTAACTGGTTAACTTAAGTATAAATATCCAGTACTTTGTAAGCTTTTCGGTTGACTTCATTGTAGGTAGGGATTATATTATAATTAGTTAAAATATCAGCAAATAAATAATTTTATAGAACTTAGAAACACACAATTACAAACAAATTTAATGATTTATGAAATATTTACCAATAATGCTTTTTAAAAATTAATATTTTATAAAAATTATATAATATTTTATATAAAATGTATGTATGGTACATTCCAAACTTAGATGCAATCTATGTGTTCAAAATAAAATTTAAAAATTTTCTTTTGTAAAACACATTTTGATATTTATTTCTTTAAATCCAATTAAAAAGAATAGTATGCTATTATTATTATTTTGCTTTTCAAAAATGTTTAATGAACTATAGAAGAGTCAAAATTTAAATGAAATAAAAACTATTTGAACTTATTCTCAAATTATAAGATAATAATAAAAATTTACATTTTAATGAATAAAATGAATTGTAAAATTTATTCTTCTTGAAATGGGTATTAAAATTTTGAAATTATTTTTGTGAAAAATAGTAAATTTTTTTTTGTTCAACTTTTTTTAATAGATTGCTACAGCCCATATTTGGTTTGAAGTAGCATTTCATCTTAGTTTGATCTTGCAAGATATAAAAGATAGTAAATTCAGATCACTTAATCAAACAATGAAGTCTACTTTGGACACAGATGTTAAATTTTCTGAAGGGTAAGCTGATTACTGCATATTGTATTTTCAGAAACATTTATTCGTCATCCTACCTCAGATGTTCAATAATTTTTTAATTTGTAGACGTGTATTAAAATATTACCTGTTGCATCAGGTCATTATCAGGAAAACTTACCAACACATTATACTGAAGAATATCATCAAACAAGGGTAAGCAATTTTTTTTATAAATTTGTTTATTTCAATATTAATAAATTAAGAAAAATTGTTTATATTCTATGATTTAATGTATATGAAGATAATATGCTTATTATGAATTTATAGAAACATTTATCATTTTTTCTATATCTTTTTTGCACTTTTATTTCGTATCATGGTATGAAAAGTGGAAGTTTATATTAGATTTATAAATGTGTATAATATAGTATTATTGAATATTAGTATGATTTAGGTATTTTTTTAATCATAAAAAATCATGATGTTAATTTTTTTTCCTTTGTTCAAAAAAAGTTTTAGATATTAAAATTATTTTCTGTGTTTGAGATTTCTAATATTAGTGTTATTGAAATTATGCGATGTTTATATTAATTTTATTTTCTTAAGATGGATTATAAAAAGCCAATTTAGCATTAAACCCAATATTTATTTTTAACAGAAATTTTTTGGAGAAATAAATTATGTGTATCAATTTTCTTCTGACATAGACAACTTCATACATACCTTGTATGTACTTTTTATATATACCTTTGAGATTTGCTAATTTCACGTCAATGTGATATGTTTTAAAAAAAAAATGTATTTAAAAGGCATTGCCTAGTTCTAATAAAAATTATGTTTTTAAAAATTAGTAGATTCAATTCTTTTTAGAATGTTCTTTGATTTTTAGTTAGCTGCTGCTTTGCATGTCTTTAACATGAATGCACGAGGACCAGCGGTGCAAAAATATGCCAAGCAGTTAAAGGAAGATTGTGAAAGACTGTGGAAAAATGGTCATCAAATGTGTGAAGTTTTAAGTCTGACTGGTAACCATTGTATGAATCCAGTATGTATAAATTGATAAATTATATGATTTTTATTTCATACTTTAATAAATTAGACAAAGTTGTGTGGCTATAAAACTGTTAGTTGCTGTTAAATTAATAAAATGGAAGTCAGTTAAAATTTTTACTTGGTTATATTGTAAGTTTAATTAATTTCTTAAACTATATTATTATCTCCTTATTAAGTATATAAAATATAAATGTCAATGAGACTTTTCAACCTCATTTTTTTTTTAATTCACAATTTTTCTTACTTATATTATTATTATTTAAATGTAAATAATTTTGTTATGATTAAAACAAGGTTGGAAGTTGAAAATTTTTGAAGGAGTCAATTTAAGAATCCTACTCCTGACTCTTCTTTGAAAATAATTTTTATTTTTCCAAAATTCAAAGCTTGATTTTAAAATTAAATGTTGAGGAAGAAAATTTAGTTACATCCTTTCAATAAAAACGAGCACTAGCAAAGATAATGACAGTTTTGGTAGCAAAACCAAGTGAGTATTGAGAGATTTTTCTCAGTCCTGAGGGGCTTATAAAAAGTTATCAATAATGAAAAAAAACTGTTGAAGCTATTCTATCTACTATTAAAAGAAATAAGATTTAATTAAAAATTAATTTTTGTTTTCTGCTTTTCCACGTTAAGGCTTTACTCAAGCAAATTTTGAGTACACAAGAATGTCTTAAATCAGTGCAAATACCACAGATGTAAAGTTGCTCAAAAATACTTTATGAAAAGCTTGAATTGATTAAAAGTCTCTGAATTTATTTCACTAATTCTTGTAAATCCATTAGTAAAGATTGTATGACATAAAATTGCAGAAAAGAGTTAAAAGTGAGAAAAATTTTTGGACTTTCTGTAGTTAAAATTTGGTTCTATAAAATATATTTTTTTCATTTGATTAGATTCATCGCACGGATAAAGATCTTCCAGAAGACAAATCATTGCCAATTTTAGCACACTGCAGTCAGGTGAAAATTGTGTCAACTTGTGATTGTGGAAGCAAGCAAGCAACAAGAGATGATCCTTTTGATATTAGGTATCCAAAAAGTATTCAATTGGAAATTTTTAGTACTGAGCTGTATTATTTAAACTTTATGTATTAAAAATATTTGTTCCTTCAGGCTGTAAATTATGATTTTTATGTCACAAAGAATAGTGTTGTGGGCTTTTGGAAAGAAGTGAGTTTCCAGTATTTCAAGCAAGCTCTGTTGAATCTCACCCAGCACACGTTTCTCCCTGTTTCTGTTCCTGCCGAAAACGATGCTCACTGAAGAAAAAACTAAGAGAAATGGCTCTGCTGGTAATTCAAGTCATGGAAATAATCTATCTAAGCCTGAACTCCTCTTGGAGGTAATATATATATATTGTCTAGGTGGCATATATAATACAATATTGCATTTTTTAAAAAGTATTTCTAAAAGCACAGTGTATGTGAGAAACATTATCAAAATCTGTGTATGAAACAAGCCAAAAAATGCCAAGAAATAATGATAGAGTTTAATGTGAAAAATTATCTTTTTTAAGAGCATTTAAAATTATATTTTCAAAGGATATTCAACTAATTTGGTTTCCATTCAATAAGAACCTGTAGAAATTTATAATATATGTATATTTGTTTTTTCTTTGAATGGTCAAGATCAAGTGCTAGATATTAAAATAATTATACCTGTTATAGTCAATAAATATAGTAAAACTCTGACCACTGATTATGGTAGAAAATTGGCACATGGCTAAGCTAGGTGGATTCAAGAAGAATGGCTTAGTAAAGAAAGGAAATCTCATTTAAGAGGGATTTAAATTACAATAAAAGAAAGACTTTTTAATAATTAAAATTTTGGATTGCACATGATATTAAAGGAAAACTGAAAAGATTCCACACTATTTGTCCTAAGCCATCTGTGCAGTGTCTATCCGACTAGTACACCCCTTACAAGTAATCAATTCTGCTTCCACCGTTAAAGAAATGTTTATCATTCTAAGTTATCTCTATTTGGACTATAATTTTGTGATTGCATAATTAAAGAAACCTGCTAGTTTGTATTTTAACTACTATTGAATTTATTTCATATGAAAAATTTTTTAATCGCTTTTAATGAACTAAATTTTTTTATGAGTTATTTTTTATTTAGTATTATTTTTTAAGAATATATTACTAAAAATTTTTT